>APFE030569928.1:11717-44428 GCA_000404065.3 Pinus taeda
TGCTTTCAATCCACATGCGAGAGCGGCTCAGAATTATAACATCGTTGAGGATTTAGCTGTTTCACCCTCAGCGATGTCGGCTCTGGAAGTGCTGCAATCATGCCCAGCAAAAAGGAAATTACTTTTGTCGGCTATCGGAGCTGTTGATCTTCAGGATCCGAACCTTATAGTCTTTGATCTAGAAAATAGTACGCCGTGCCTCCCTCATCAAATGGCTTTCCAGATTCCAGTGATAGTAAAAAACAGGCCTGTTCATAGGAGTGTAATTGATGAGGGAGCCTCCACGTGTATTATGTCGATTCAATGTTGGAGATCGCTTGGTTGTCCTTCACTGAACCAATCCCCCACCATCCTTAAGGACTTTGATGGCCGTGGGTTCCGTCCGTTTGGTATTTTATAGGATTTGCCTATAAAGGTAGAAGGAAAAACTATTAGTCTGGATGTGGAGGTGGTTGATGCCCCTCTAGACTACAACCTTCTTTTGGGTCGAAGTTGGTCATATGCTATGACAGCGGTCGTGTCATCGGTCTTCAGAGTCATCAAGTTTCCATATAATGGAAAGATCGTAACAATAGATAAGCTGGTTTATTTTGCATCCGACCCTGCCCCTTCGGAGAGTATTCAGCATGTCGGTAAAATGACCATCCCTTATAGGGACGTGGGCGTAGGTTTAGTAAAAGATGCTGGTTTACTAGGAACTTTTCAATTAACTACAAGAACTTTCAGTTAAGTAAAATTCAAATTTGACCTTATTAGTTTTTTGTAAAATAATTAATTTATTCATCTTGAGTTAATTAGTTGTAGGAAATCAAACACGAAGTCTATGTGAAGACATCCAATAGTTTCTCCATTGATTGAGGAAGTTATCCCTTAGTTAAGGAGATCAAGATGAGTTATACTTTGAGTTGTAATTAGTTAGCTCAGCTAACTGAGTTAAGTCCAGTTAGATTAGTTCCAATAGTTTGTGGAACTGACTATGAGTTCAGTTAGTCAATGCATGCATGCATTCAACTAGTGTATTTCAGATAACTGAATATTCTCTCATAAATAACTCATGCATGTGAGTTCGGTCAGAGACCCAATTGAGATCAGAGGATGGGACAATGTACTATCATTTGGAGAATTTTACCTATATAGGAAACTCATCCATGTAGAAGGAATTATCTCCTTCAAGATTCCACAATTAGATGAGAGGTTAGTGAGTGTGTGAAGAGGACAATTCTCACAGGTGGCAACACTGGATCCCAAGGAAAATTGTGCAAGGACATAAGAGGCTTGGAGGGCAGAGGAGAAGGTTTGTGAGAAGCCTTTGATTGTCTATGAGTAGCAGAGGGATCGCAAAGAGAGCAGGATAGCTTGTAAGTTGATTCTTTTTGTAATATGAACATATTTCCACTTGTATGATAATACAGAGATAGGGGGTTTTCGCTGAGGCTTTCCCTAGAGTATTCATCTGTGTTCATGTGTGATTTCTTTCTCATTCTTTGTTATATGTGTTCTGATTGATCTAGCTTGAATTGATCAAGCTTCCGTAAAGCTTGATTGTAGAAGTAGATCTAGTATTTTTCTTTAGTATATTGCATTATCAGGTGATCTATAGTGGGAAATTTCTACACATGATTGCAAGTGGAACTGTAGGTTTGCTTCCCTATTTTCTTGAAACATGTGTCTTATTAGCTTCCTAAGATGAGGCACAATACACTTAATTGAAAGTTCTTGTACTTGCACTTTTCAAATAGTAGTTTCTTTACTTTCTTTTTTCAAGCAGTAGCTTCTTTTGAGATACATCTTTCTCATTTCTATTTTGTTGGATGCATGAGATAGAATCTAATTAGAGTGTTGGCATTACTTTGTCATCTATTTTTGGTGTTTTAATTTTAATGTTATTGGGTTGCTAATTAGAGTGTTGGTATTTCTTTGTCATCTATTTTTGGTGTTTACATTCTAATGTTATTGGGTTGACTTGTTCTACCTTGATTTATCTCATAGAACAACCTTGATGCTTCTTGGTAACATAGTTTCCTTGCTTCTGTTGTTATATGTTCATTTACGTTTCGTTTTTCATTATGTGTAATTCACTTTGATTCCCTATTTGTTTGGAACATGGGTCTCATTAGCTTCCTAATATGAGGCATAATACACTTAATTGAAGGTTCTTTTACTTGCTTTTTTCAAGTAGTAGTTTCTTTTTGAGATACATCTTTTTCAGTTCTATTTTTTTGGGTGCATGAGATTGAAGCTAACTAAAGTGTTGGAATTTTTGTCATCTATTTTTGGTGTTTTAATTTTAATATTATTGAGTTACTAGTTAGAGTGTTGGCATTTCTCTCTCATCTATTTTTGGTGTTTTAATTTTAATGTTATTGAGTTGACGTGTTCTACCTTGATTTATCTCGTAGAACAACCTTGATGCTTCTCGGTACCATACTTTCCTTGCTTCTGTTGTTATATGCTCATTTATGTTTCTTTTTTTATTATGGGTAATTCACTTTGCTTCCCTATTTTCTTGGAGCATGGGTCTTATTAGCTTCCTAAGATGAGGCATAATACATTTAATTCAAGCTTCTTGTACTTGCTCTTTTCAAGTATTATTTTCTTTTTCAGATACACCTTTTTCATTTCTATTTTGATGGGTGTATCAGATTGAATCTAATTAAAGTGTTGACATTTCTTTGTCATCTATTTTTGGTGTTTTAATTTTAATGTTATTTGGTTGACTTGTTCTACCTTGATTTACCCGATACTTCTTGGTAACCTACTTTCCTTGCTTCTGTTGTTATATGTTCATTTATGTTTTCTTTTTCATTATGTATAAATCACTTTGATTCCCTATTTGCTTCGAACATGGGTCTTATTACCTTCCTAAGATGAGACATAATAGACTTAATTGAAGGTTCTTGTACTTGCTCTTTTCAAGTTGTAGTTTCTTTTTGAGATACATCTTTCTCATTTCTATTTTGTTGGGTGCATGAGATTACCTTGATTTATCTCGTAGAACTATGGTCCAAATGCACCAAAACACTCTGACGAGAAGCCTTATGATTATTAGCAGCCCCTACTTTATCAAAATGCTCTATCCTGGGAATATGAGCATATGATGCACTACCAAAGAACTAGAAATGATGCACCTATCAATAATGGTAGTATCATATCCCCATCGTCTCAGCACATAACATTATAATCAACAAAATGAAAAATTTGATCAACGAAGATGACGCTAATGAAAAAGATGATTATATCATGGCCATTGAACAACCTTTATGCTTCTTGGTAACATATATTCCTTGCTTTTGTTGTTATATGTTAATTTATGTTTCCTATTTTATTATGTTTAATTCCCTTCGCTTCCCTATTTTCTTGGAACATGGGTCTTACTATCTTCCTAAGATGAGGCAGAATACACTTAATTGAAGGTTCTTGTACTTTCTCTTTTCAAGTAGTAGTTTCTTTCTCAAATACATCTGTTTCATTTCTATTTTGTTGGGTGCATTGGATTGAAGCTAATTAGAGTGTTCGAATTGCTTTGCCATCTATTTTTGGTGTTCTATTTTTAATGCTAGTGTTTTAATTTTAAGATGGTAACATAGATATTAAATTTACTAGAGTAAAACTCGGTTTATCATTTCTCAATTTTTTTTCCTCTTTCTTAACTATATTTTGGAAGTAACATATATAAATAGACCCATTAATTCCATATAAATAAACATGTATTATAGTTTTAGTAAAAAAAATTTATAACAAGGTAATATAAGTGTCAAATTTACTAAAATAGAACTTGTTTATCATTTATCATTTTTTTCCTTTATTAACTCTAGTTTTTAAAGAAGCATATAAATATACCCATGTATGGCATATAAATAAACATGTATTATAGCTTTAATAAACAAAATTTACAAAAAAACAGAATAAGTGTTACATTTCCAAGAATGAAAATAAAAATAAATTAGGAAAACTTTCAAACTTGGGTGATTTAAAGCTAATTTGAATTAGAAAGATTTCTATGTGTGGAATGAACATAAAAATAAATTAGTAAATAATTTTAACCTTAAGTTGAGTTGAAGCTAAGTTAAATGAATTAGAGATTTGTAGTTGAGTTGAATTAGAGATCTAGTTGTTTTCTTCTTGCAATTCTCCAACCATCCAACCAAGTAGAAACACACTTTCTTACTACGTAGCCTTTTGACAGATTTCTCTAAACAATAATCTTTTGGACAACCTAACAATACCTATATAGAAATATTAAATTCTTTTTATTGAATTTGTTTTTTACAGGGATTAGAAAACCCATTAAACATGGTTGAAAAATGGACATTATGTATAGAAGTTTCTTGTTATGCCAATCTAGGGCAAGCAATGATTACTTATGTGCTATGCAATATTATGATGAAAAAAGCCCTCCAAAGGAAAATGAATGTACCTGGAAAAAAAACAAACAATGAAGCATATTATATTGCATTGATAAAAGTCTTAGGAATGGTTAGGGAGTATGGATCCAATGGAATTGTAGTCTTCACCAATTCCGAACTTGTTTGCAACTAGATGAAAGGCATGTACCATGTTAAAAAAGAGAGGTTAAAACAACGACATGGAGAAGCAAAAAATATTATTAGTCAATTTCAATCATTTAGTATAAGATATTGTGCAAATGTTAATAGGATGTCTAGTGATCTATTGTATGGGAAAATGCCAATTCAAGATTTGTGTGTGAAATATGAATTCGTGTTGAGAAGTTCTCCATCAATATTTATTGATGAAAATTGTAATATATCTTTGATATGTGTGTTTTTTTAGTTATAAATGTGTCCCTTTTAATGACCATGTGTTTTTTTTCAATTCTATACCAAGTGTGCCCTCTCTATGTAAGCACAACTTGTTGAACTTGACATTTTTTAGAAAATTTTGTATTTAATTTTCAAATGTGCGTGCTTCAACATTTATTTTTTTCGTCTTGAGTATATTTTAAATGAAGATCTTCAAATTGTTACATTAATTTTCTGAATCCTTTCAATGTTTTTAAATAGCAATTTTAAGATCTTAAAATGCATGATGTAATTTTAGGGGTTACATTAATTAAATGCATGAGGTAACTTCAAGGGTTATATCAATTTTTTGAATTCTTAAACTTTTTAAATAGAAATTTCAAGATTTTTAAATTCACGAGGGAACTTCAAGGGTTACAACAATTTTCTGAATTCTTGATCTTTTTGAATAATAATTTTAAAAAGAATTGTAAATAAATGACGTAAATTTTTAAATATCATGCATCTATATATCTATACATATCCATATCATGGATGAGAAATTTCCAGATGATTCTTCGAGTTGAACATCAATAGAGTCTCCTGCATCTACTAGAGGGGGAGGTCGAGGTCATGGATCAGAGAGAATATCAAATTGAAATTGGGAGAGGTCCATCGTCACATCATGGTATTATTTATATATATATATATATATTATATATATATATATAATTATATATATTATATATATATATATTATATATATATATATTATAATATATATTATATATTGTATGTTATGTATGTTTATGTCATTTATTTAAATGATAAATAAGTAGAAGAATATGTAGGATACATATATATAGTATTGAATTGAATTTTTTAATATTTTCTAGATGCTTCACTCACTATGTTCTCATGTGATGGTGGTCAACATTCTTTGGGTGGTCATCAATATCAAGGTGGTCAACATTCTATGGGTGGTCATTAATCTCAAGGTGGTCAACATTCTCTAGGTGGTCATCAAGCTCAGTGTGGTCAATATATTCTAAGTGGTGATCAATCTCAATCAAATCATCATTATCAACATCATTTTGGTAAATTATATATATATATATATATATTTTTATGTTAAAACAAATTTGTACATGTAAATGAATTTTATTTACATATTCATGTACATGTATACCTTGCATACATGTATGAATAAATTTTTTCACATGTTTTTCTATTTATGTAATTTTATATATTGATCCAGAGGGGAAAATGTTGGTCCAAGTAGACATAAGTGAAGTCGAATAATTCAAGAAGAAGGTCATACAACAACTACAATTTATCGATCTAATATTCCTAATGAGCTTCCTTGGGAGACAAACCTCCAATAATGTACATTACAAAGGTGAAAAACTCATTATTCAAAATTGAGGAAAGATTTTGGGAATTTGGAGCTCCTTGTAGAGAGTTGAGAAATCTTAGAAATAGTTGTGCACTCTTGATCTGAAATGGGGTAAATTACTAATGCTGTTCTTATTCCCCATTCAGAATAAAACCCAAGATGCTTATCATTTTCTTATCAAGTGCTTAAGGATTCACCATGTTTGCTTAATTAACTGATTCCCATGAGATTTTCTTATGTAAATGTTATAAACAATTTAACATAAAATGTATGCTAAACAACAACAAAAATAATAGAAAATATCATCAAAATAAAACACACAACATAGAGATTTAATGAGGAGTTCAACCCTCTTGGGCTACATCTCCTTGGTCCAGCTTCCAATGTTTGGGCCTCTCTATTATGCTAAGAATTACAACAAAAGTGTGTTTACAATGTTCAAATGCCTCTCAAACTTGTCTCAATGAGTTCAAATAATCAAAATGGCCATCTAGCCTTTTTTTGCCTCCAATTTGGATAAGAACTGAAGAAGTTATGACTTCTCCTAGTTCTCCCACTATTTTTTCCACAAATTGCTCGAAAACCAACATAATCCCACAAATTCACTCCAAAATCCACTAATTGAGCAATAATTTGGTTGCGTTGTGCGCCATAACCTATTGGTCATATCACAAATCACAATCGGAAAGGGCTTATGACTTAAAGTCTGTGAACACGATGAAAATGTGTGATTGTGTGATGTGATATCGACAGACCCAATGGAAACTTAAACTGTGGCTCATAAACGTATCGCGTCTGGGATTCATCACAATTTTCTATCGACAGATAATCATATATATATCGATGGGTACTGGGTGCGATGTGATTGTGCTATATCACATCGCAACCCTGACTGTTCTAGGGGCCGATTCTATAACTCCTCATTTCCTATGATTGTGATATCGCAAATCGCAATTGACACCATCTGGGGGGCAATTTTTAACCCGATCCACCTGCAACATGTGATATGCGATATGCAAGGGCTAATGGTGGCTTTCCACTTGGTGCCTCTTCATTCGTTGGGAGCTTTCCCACGTCATCCAATATTGCCATGTAGACAAGTCAAACTTGGACTTTGACTTGCTCTAACTTTTGCATATGAGGTCACATTTGAGTTTCGTTCACATAGTTGGATTCAGAATGATGAGATTTTCAATCTGAATCTATGTTTAATAAGATTATGACACTTTGATGTTTTAGCATAAACTTGAGCACCTGATCAACTCTCTAAGCTCATTTCTTGATATTTACAAGAAGATTGTGCCAACCACAACTTCATTTATAGATATGATGAGGCATAGAAAGGAAGCAATGATGGGTCTTGATAAATGGGTTGAGGTTAGTAAAAGGGTTACAAAAGAAAATGCAAAATCTATGTTTAATTTCAAAGAAGGGCCAAAAAGAAAGATGCTTAAGGTGCAATATTTCAAGCACCTTGATATAGACAACCATTTGTATGATAGGTTCCTTGTAGCATATGAAAAGCAACCATGGAATGATGAGGTTCCAATTTATTTTGCAAAATTATTTTATGCAAAATTATTTTTGGGTATGAAACCAGATTATAATGACATTCCATCTGAATATTATGGTACTAGGAGATGTCGGTTATATGAGCATAAGGGTGCATTACATGACACTAAATTGCTTCGCCCTCAGCCACCTTTGGTACGCCAACCTCCTGGTCTAGTAACTTTGCGGTCAAAGATGGATGCTACTTCTCAAATTGGTCGAGAAGGAAGGGATGCCATTATAGACAACATACAAAGTGTATTGACTACAATTGATATTGATCTAAACACATAAAGAGCATGAGCTAATGCATGTGCTAATTTTGTATATAAAATAGATGAGGATATAGATAATATGAATATTGAGAAGCTTAAATCATATGCAAAGGGTTGTTGTAATGGTTGGCAAGACATAATTGTTCATGAAGAAGAGGGTGTGGGATCAGTATGTGTTAATGTTTAGGGTGGATATTTTAATGTAATTTGTAATGTATGTGTTAATGTATATTCACATACATTTTGTTATTTTTGTCAAATATAATCTAACACAAATGTATCATATGTTCACCATTTGCAGTTAACTTGTTTGTTGAACAATCTTTTTGATAATTTCATGGTCCTAGATTCAAGTTCAATGAAGATGTTTTGATAGATGTTAGTTTTTTTTAAGCGTTCATGTTGATAGAGTTTTTATTCTACTTTTATTATATTGGTATTGTGAGAACATATTTTTAAGAGAAATAATTATGTATATATAATTAAATGTTAATAGATTCTTATTCTGACCAATGTTTTAGACATAATGCCACCCTCTTCCTCCCTATTAGGAGACGTGCCACAAGTATTGAATAATTCAATTATGTTTTGTTATAAATTGAAGTGCGAGTTTCATTAAAAAATGAGATAGATTTATCTTATGGTTTTAAAATTTTGTAATTCTAGGTTTGTGGAGACTATTTCCATTCTCCAGTGACTTTAGCAATGAAGTCAACAATGGGGATAAGATCATATAAACAATTTTAAAAGGCTGTAACAATTTTTTTAATATTGCGAGTTTATACATTTTCATGTGCAATTTTTTTTTAATATATATATGTAAATGTATTTTACAAGGCATCTAGCAGGGCATAATGCATGGAAAACACCACAAGGACACAATGGAGGGGGAACACCATGATGTATTGCATGGAATTTGAAACCTTTTATAATTTTGTTTTAATGATTACATTCTCATTTAATTTTAAAACATTAAAATTTCATTTTAAAGTACATAATATTATGTATATATGCAATTACACATGTTGTGCAGTGCACCCATGATTCAGATGAGAGCATGAGGAGGTTGATAGATCATATATTTAAGCAACATTCTATAAATTGATGCAACTTTTTATTTGACAGTATTTTAATTCTATATTTACTTTTATCATGATATAAATTTTGGACATATTTAATGTAAAACTCTTTATTATGAATTAATGAATTCTTATTATTTGATAACTTTTTATTATATATTTACTTTTATAATGCTATAGATTTTGGACATATTTTAAATCTTGAACTCTTTATTATGATTTAATACATGCTAATTTTTGAGTTTATGTACATTTCGCATGGTACAATTTGCATGATGTATGGTTTGATGCTTAAAACTTGGTTTTACATAACTTGGTTTTAAGTTCATTGTGTCCTGAAGATGAACCACACTTGCTGGTTCAAAATGCGTTGACCCAAATCTTCAAAGTGACTTCTTCCGAAAAACTCTTTACACATAGTTTGCATTTAGTTGGTACATTTTGCATTCAATCATTCTTATAATGTTAGTAGTGATCCTTAGGTTTTGTTTAAAGCTATTTTGTCAATTTATTTAAAATGAATCTAGTAAAATTGCAAATTACAAAACATGACCTACATTTTGCATTTGAATGAATCTTATAATCTGTTGTAGATGTCTAAAACAATGATAAATTAAAATTGCATTATGAAATATGGTATGTATGTTTTGCATTCATGTATGGAAAGGCTACTATGGATGTCGATTGATAGTTAAATTTTAATATAAAGTTGTTTGAATGCACAAACATAAGCTAGATAAAATTGCATTATAAAACATGGCCCACAATTTGCATGATGCATGCATGGTCTGATATTTTTAAAGATTTTACATATTTGGATTTAGTTGGTACATTTGGCATTCAATTATTCCTATAATGTTAGTAGATGATTCTTAGGCTTTGTTTAAAGTTGTTTTGTCTTAAGTTATTTAGAATGAATCTATTAAAAATTCAAATTACAAAACATAACATACATTTTGCATTTTAATGAATCTTATAATTGATTGTAGATGTCTAAAACAATAAATTAAAATTGCATTGTAAAACATGGTATGTACATTTTGTCTTCATGTATATAAAGGCTACTATGGATGTCGATTGATAGCTAACTTTTAATATAAAGTTGTTTGAATGCACAAACATAAGTTAGATAAAATTGCATTATAAAACATGGCCCACAATTTGCATGATGCATGCATGGTTTGATGTTTTTAAAGGTTTTACATATAATTTAAGTTCATGAATATGTAGTAATGAAAGTAAATTTACATTTAGTTGGCACATTTTGCATTCAATCATTCCTATAATGATAGTAGATAATTCTTAGGTTTTGTTTAAATTTGTTTTGTCAAGTTATTTAAAATGAATCTATTAACATTGCAAATTACAAAATGTGACCTACATTTTTCATTTGAATGAATCTTATAATTCGGTGTAGATGTCTAAAACAATGATAACTTAAATTTGCATCATAAAATATGCTATGAACATTTTTCATTCATGTATAGAAAGGCTACTACGGATGTTGGTTCATAGTTAACTTTTAATATAAAGTTGTTTGAATGCACAAACATATGTTAGATAAAATTGCATTATAAAACATGGCCCACAATTTGCATGATGCATTCATGTTTTCATGCTTTTAAATGGTTTACATATAATTTAAGTTCATGAATATATAGAAATTAAAGTAAGTTTGCATTTAGTTGGTACATTTTGCATTCAATCATTTAGTGCACTCGATCAAATAATACTTGACATTTTCTACGTTGTTAATGGGTGCAACTACAACAAAACATCTCCTGCACAATAAAACAAGTGTAAATTTAGATCATAGTTAACATGAAATTAACTTTATCAACATGGACTTGATTTTATTATCTATTTCTAGAGCTCTATATTTTAACTATTATCTAGATACTTATATGCATTGATTTTAAAAACAAAAACATTCTATATATATATTGTATATATTAATATATATATAATATATAATATATATTAGATATATATCGTCTTGGAAAGCAATTGGAATGTTTACCATCTCTAACCAGATTAGTAACTCGATCACCTTCAGATGATACTATAGTCTCCTCTGATTTCATCTCTTCGAAGTTTGACACTGACATCTTCCCCTTTGTATTTAGTTATGTATGTTTCCAATCTTTTACATACATGTTTTTTTCACAAACATCATTGGATTGTGTGTCCTCTATGTAAATAGGACAAAACAAGAATATTTTCTTTTATCAAATGCAAATGCATTTCAATAATCCTTTGTTTTAATTGAATGCAATTTTTGAGTCCCTTTTACTATTTCAGCTTCATATGTAATCGATCTATCTACATATTGGACTCCAATATGCCGAAAAAACCTATAGTAAATTCAAACAATAATTTAAATATGTTGATTAAAATACAATTTATATATCAAAGATAATCTTCTTTATATTGTTTAAAATATTATTTATAAAAGTTTAAAATTAGAATATTAATAAAAATTACCATATATTAAAACTATATACTTGAGTTAATTTGTATATATGTACATACCTCCATACCTAGATTGATGGCTTAGTTTGATGGCTTAGTGCAACATCACACCATTGAACGATTTTTTCAGTTGGGTAGAGTGGTCCATTAGATATCTTCAAAGTGCTCATTTTATACATGCCCCCGCACCATCATGTCCCCCCTTTCATGAGCAATCTCAAAGAAATTCCAACAATGTTTAATGTGGGTTTTATTATGAAGACGACACAACCAAAAGAATGAACGTGAAGATTTTAATTGACCTGAACATCCATCTAACCATATCCATTTTTCATTGAATTTTATTGCATGACCTTTCGATGAGTCATAAATCTTATCAAAACAATGTTGTACAAAATTTTATAATGTGTACAATCATCGATGATATAAAAGTGATATTCTTTAATAACATGTTGATTTTCACTGGTGCTTTCCATATCATCGAAATTTTGTTCAACATGTCTATATAGAATATGGATAAGCATAGAGACTTGGTAAGAATGATAATATTCACTCTTTATTTTATTTTGTGCATCAAATGTGTAACTCTATGTAAAATCAACTATTGACAAAATGGTCCCTAGTGGAAAAATTTCATGGGATTTTTTGAATTGTAGGTCCTCCCATTGATCTCTATGCAAATGCTTGGTGCACTTATAGATTTTTGTCTCAAATTTCTTCAAAAACTCTTTCACATAAATTTCTTCTTCTTGTAAATCAATCCTTTTAACACTTGTACTATTATTTGAACTGATTGATGTATGGATATTTTCATATCTCTTCCATTTCACTTTTAGATTAGACGATGATTGGTCATTTATATAAATAGAATATTTGTTGTGAAATAAAGTCAAATTTCGACAATGATCACACTTTTTACCACCAACACATTTCTTTTGGTAAAATAATTCATGAATTTCTCTTGCACATAGAATTTCGGATATGAAACAATGGATAATGGAAGGAGGAGGTGATTTTTTCCAAAATGTTTTACCAAAATTAAGGAAGGTGTCATAATATAATTGAAATTACATATGATAAAACCAACAACAAGTGTCACGTACAATGATAGGTTTAACATACCATGGTTTTTGTTTCACAAAAGTACTGATTGAGACATTAATTCCACGATTACCTTCTATGAACTTATTGAACAACTCTATCTGAGTGGTGTCCAAGATATATTTTGCATGTTATTCATACTGATTTCGTGTTATTCTTCACTGCATCGCATCCCTTGTTTTTGGTGAAACACATGAATTTTTCATCCAATATTCATATATTGCTTTTTTAACATATTCTCCCAGTATATCTTTGTATGGTTTCTTATAAATAACTGCCCAACAAGAGAGCTCATCATTTACATTTATTTGCAATTGAAATTTCCTATGTTTGTGCAATATTTTTCCTGAGGTCCCTAATGCTTTTGCCATAGATTTTATCAAACCATTTTATTTAGTACTTGATAAAACCAATGCATTTGTATTGCTCTACATGAAGTTATATAATTTTTCTTTCTAGATATTCCAATTCATTTTAGAGCACTATTTATATTTTGAATCACATTTTCCTTCACCTTTTTATCTTCCATTGATTTTCGAATACCCAATAGACTTGTAGCTTCTTTTAATTTCTTTGATGTTAAGAGACCTTTCAAAATTTGAACTTGAACTTTCACACTTTCATCTTTGAAGAACCACTCAATAATAAGATTAACACGATATCGTATAACATGGTCAACGTCTTTATCTCCATATATATCAGTGTCAACATTTTCTAACATCTCTTCATTAATATTGATTTCATCTGTACATATGAAAATTAAATGTAAATGGGTATAAATATTTCTTAAATAATTAAATTAAAAATAGTGTTTGAAAATGAATAAATATATATCTAATCTTTTAATAATAGACATGGCATATATATACATACTTGATGGTGATTCAACATCTTCATTTGCATCTATTTCAACATCTTCAACAACATCATCAACCATCGGTTCATTATCTTTTTCACTTTGTTTTTCAACATTTTCAATCTTATCATCAATGTTATGAGTAATATTTCTCTCTTTTTACATTACAAAATATTTTTCAAATTTGTTCATCAAATAAAAATTAAATTTCACAACACACTAGTTAAATTTTAAATATCATTTATAATATTTACATTTACATACCTACTTCAAATTCTTATGGATATTGATTTTCTCTTTCAATATTTAAGCGCTCTTCATTCTTTCTTTTGTAATAGTTTCTCCCGTATTCTCTGCAAGCCTAAATGTCTCTTGTTCGATCATATCTTCTCTTGAAATTTGTTTGATTTCCCATGACAATTCGATTTATGTAGATTTTTTAAATCCAATCGAAAAAAGCCAGTTTCGAAATCTTGCAAAAACAAAAACTCACTTTAAAAATTTAGACAAAAAAACTCACTTAAAAATTTCAGTACAAAAGACTTACTTAAAAAAAACTCACTTTAAAAATGCGGGCAAAAGAATTTACTTTAAAAAAAGCCTCACTTTAAAAGTTCAGCACAAAAAACATACTTTACAAATTCAGCCCAAAATACATACTTTAAAAATTAAGCCCAAAAAATTCACTTAAGAAATTCAGCATAGAAGACTTACTTCAAAAATTAAGCTAAAAAATCTCACTTAAAAAATTTAGCCCAAAAGACTTGCTTTAAAAATTAAGTCCAAAAGATTTCCTTTAAAAATTCATCCCAAAAGATTTAGTTTAAAAGTTCACTCCAAATGAGGAAAGACTGTGAAAATAATGCTTTGGCTCTATTTATTTATATCATTAGGGCGGAACAATTTTTTTGGAGGGTTGCATCATTCCATTTTTGTGGCCGATGGAAAATATTCACAAATTTTTGGCTGAACATCTAAAAAAAATCGGTCGAACTTCAAAAAAAATTCAGCTGAACTTAAAAAAAAAATTGGCCAAACTTTCATATCAATTCAGCCAAGTGATTTTTTCTTTTATTTTAACGGGCGTCGACCACAAACAGAAGTTCGGCTGAATGTGGATTTAGTTCAATCGAACTACTTTAACTTGCAACTCTACAACAACTCGGCTCTGGTCACCTTTTTCCAATTTCAAAATGATTAAACTCCATTAAATTTGGTGAATTTAATTTTAGAGCCAATACCAAAATTTGCATAATTGAATCTAATTTCAGTAGATATAAATTTTATGGAAGTTCATAGAAATTTGTTAATTTTAATTAATTTTCTAAAAAAATGTGTGCAAAAAATTCATGTAGGTCATTATGATTTAGTGAAATCAAACATTTGTATCTTCCAAAATACAATATAAAAAAATATGAAAAATTTATTGTTCATTACATTGGTATGTCCTCTATAATAGGGAGTTTTTGTATTTTTAGTTTATAACTAACATGTTTATAAACTTGACGCTCAACTAAACATCTTAAAAATCTACAGTTTTTTCATATTTGTTCAAGTCAAAAAATTATAGTAATTATGATGTGCATTAGTTGGTTTCATAATTATAACGATATCAAGGTAGAGTTTGTCTAGCTTGTTGCAACACTTTTTTTTCAAAAATGCCAAAACAAAGAATACACTAGTGCTAAAAGACATGACGTTTTATGAATCCCTTGATTTTTAAAGAACACACAATCAAACAATTTCTAAGTTGACATACCAAATGTGAATAAACAAATTCCAAAAAATAAGTAAAAGGAAATCTACTAAAATTTCTAACAATTTTTTGTTTTTATTGCAAAATGAAATTCTAAATAGAAAAATTGCTTTGTCTTGCCGAAAGTTGAAGAACTTCTAAAAATGATAATTTTTTTCTCAAAAAAGGGAAAAAAGTGTTACCCAACACTCCTTCAAGTCTTAACCAAAGTTACATTATGGACTATTGTAGAGCCTTATTCGTCATGGTCACATGCCTATCCCCTTTTCCATGAATAATGGGGGATAGTGCGGCATTCCTTTGAATTATGGTGGCCAAAAGGAGGAGGTCAACTTCTGAGTGGCATAATTTTTCCATATGGACTCCAATTAAGGTGATTCTTGCACCGTTGGAAATCTCTTTGTGTGTAAAATATCAGAAAAGGGTGTGGTACTAAAGCAACATTAGATACCCCCTAAAAATCACTCTTGTATGCCTCAAATTGCTCCCATAATATTTTAGACCTTAATTTGCCAAACTAGATCCTCCCAAAAAAAATGGTCTTGCAAGTCGAATTCTCCACTTTTTCCACCTTGGAAGCATTGATATGGATGAAAAACAATATAATTATCAAATATAAACCACTCCTCCCCATTCTGGTTGGATATTTTTCCTAAAATGCTTCCACTAAATGAGGTGACGAAAATTTTCCTCCACCTTCTTTTGGGTGTGCCATTTAACTTTTCTTGGAAGTTGTCCTTTCAAGCCAATCTATCAAAAGTCATGTTGTCCCTATCTTGTAGTTCTAGACCTATTCTACAAAACTATATCTTGTATCAACTGATCTTGAGCATATGATGCCAAATCCTTTATAGAAGTGAGGATTTACTCCTCTTCCTATGCTAACATGGACCATACTGTAGGGCCTTGATTTTCTAACCTCGACCATGTAGCCTCTCCTTATTCAATTATAACAATACTTCATTTCCCACCTTGAATGACATGTATTATGTTTTTGTCATGTATGACCTTGTATTTTTCCTATGAATTCTCTAGTGTCTCCTATACTTGTATCAGAACACACATCCTGTTGAACCTTTCAACTACCATGAACAAGCAGTCATGTCCCTTCATGGGTTTTGGTAAACCTCCCACAATTTCCATGGAAATTATTTCCCAAGGATGAGTAGGTATAGGTAAGGGATGATATAAACAATGTTTCCTATTAGTAGGTTTTTCAAGCTTACTATAAATATGTCACCTTTTCGAGCTATGTAGTCCTTAGAACCCTTCGATCAGTATGATAAAAATGTTTGTGTGTTTGTAATTGTTCCTACATGTGCCATTTTTCACTACAGAACTCGCACACTCACACTTGCTGGTGCAATATGACACTTAATCAAACCCTCATAACTTATAACAATTCTTTTAGGTGTGAGAAAATTTCATTCATGTGTAATAACTCTATACTTCATTTCAAATTCCACACTAATTTACAATTGTATTATTTCCATACAATTGTATCTTAAATTTATATACAGTTTAATTCGATATGAATAGAACACCCATACCTGTTCCAAAAACTTATGAAGACAAATTGCAGAAGCTATGCCTTTTTAAGCTACCTAAAATGGTCATGTAAATTATTTCTTCAAATTCAATATTGGTGTTTTTCAAACCTTCAGTGTCAACTAGAACACTAGATGTGCTCTTTCTCTATGTAACATGAATATCATTTAACCACAATATGATCACATTTTAGCTCCATGGATTGATTAATGATAGCTCTACCTTCTCATAATATTTTCTTTACAACTAAAAAATTGCTAAACTAAAATACTCCAACCTATCTAGATAAGAATTGTGAAATGTTCTAACACTAAAATTGAATAAAGGGAATATATCATCCTCAACAAGTACTTATTTTAATTGATCTTCCATGCTTTGATATGCCTGATCCTTATCATGATAATGCTTAACCTTTCTAGAGTCTACAACAATAAACATGATAATAGTTCCTTTATCTTGATACAATCTTGATGCTCACACAAATGTATGGTGCCTCCTCTGATTGATACATCCTTCTTACAACAAGTTTGCTCCATTCTTATAGCTTTGATCCTTTTATATTACTAGCTTTTATTTTTTCAAGTGAACTCCAAACTTGGTTGACTACACTTCCAACAAATGATCCTTCTTTTAAATAGTGACTTTGATATTCATTTATGTAATTGATCATTAGTAGTCCCTCTTCATTGCTTCATGAGATATGATTGTGTCGAATTTGATAGATCCCATCACATATCTCATTTCATGAGTGATTCTTCTCTTGATATCTTCCTCGAGGGTGAACGTGTGTGGCAATTCCTCATCCTCATCATCTACAACCTCAGTAGTTTCCACCAAAATGAAATCATGCCAATCAGTTGTGTCCATAATCTTATGGATAAAATGGGCCTAGTTCTATAAATGCACCACCCCCAACTTAAGAATAACGTGTACCTCCATTTAACCATAAAGAAACAATATTGGACTCTGAATCATCCTCTACTTCAACAACAATGATAGAGAAATGTGTGTCCATCGTGCTTGTCAATCATGATGTATCTACCATATTTTTCAAATTTTAATTTTGTCTAACCTAGTAGTTTATCAATTAAATCCTTTATTGTCCAATGTTAATCTACTAAAGTATTCCAAATAAGATATACATAACCAAACATAGTCGTTGCTACAATTTTGGTTATAACTCCATTGAACATTCCACACTAAGGATGGCAACCAAAAGATCAAATACCATTTTGTGAGTTAATGTACCATGGATCCAACTTCTATTTAAAAAATAACTCACCACATAAATTCCACAAACAAATTTGCTTCCCCCACAAAGTTGTGTTTCTTTGGCCACAAGCCCAGATCTAGGACGACAATCTGGGCGAAACATAAAATTTTCTACCTCTGTATCTGCACATGTAAAGTTTTCAAGGGTCTGAGTTTTTTCTCGTGCAAGCATCTCTTGGAACTTCCACAACAGAAATCATAATGGAGTAGATCGAGAAGAAAGACCCCCTAACACTCCTTCGAGCCTAGGTTTGAAAATATGTTTGAATATCTTGCCTTTGTGGAAAGGTTTAATTTTTTTTTAAATCACTACAAGGAAATTCAATCCCTATATGGGTGGGGTTTTCTGATATAGTGGTGTATCCCTTTAGTTTTGCAACGTTTGTTCTACGGAGGTAAACAAATGCAATATCTGTCACTTTTGTTTGATTATAGGATATATAAAAATTCAAATACAGTTATGCTTTCAAGATCCCTTAGAGGTGATATGGGGCCTGGAAATCCATCTTTGTCTATCTAATACAAGGATGCAGGCCAAGGAAAATCTAATGTAGTAGAACAACCTTCATCCCTCCCAGGCCCTTATATTATTGAAAAGTAATATAAAATGCTAGCATTGGATGTAAATAATGAAGCGGTAAAATTTCCCTTCTTTGAACTCCAATCCTTATCCATTGTCTATAGAGTTAATAGTTTATGGCCCAACTCATATGATCTACACTAGTGGGACTTTCCAAATTGGACCAAAAACTGTGATATACATCTTTTCTCCAAAGGATTATTTTTGGTACAATTTTCATGCCTGTAGAATACAGAGAAAGTACTTAGCGGTGGGCTATGTTTTTCATATTTTGATTCTTCAAAAAAGGTAGTAACCAAAATTATTGTATGGGTCACGATGCCAAATCTCTAAGAAAAGGAATCCTTGATTGTATTTTACTGAAGCATGGATCCCATCCATGAATCCAAATCTTGTATTATGAAAACACAACATTCAAATTTCGTATTTGTTTCCAAACATGGCATTTATAGGATTTTTGTTTGCAGATGAAGTTACTAGCCTCAAAAAAATGAAAAAGGCATAAGATTGTAATGCAAAGGGTTAACAACAATTCAATCCTACCTCTATAGAAGTGGAAAATATCGAAACCAAGGATAAGACTCTCAAGGAGAGGATAGGGGTATTCCGAATCTGGAGGATCCATAACATCCCATGCAATTTTCATTTGAACCAACCCCAATATCTGAATCTTCTCTTACTGAATCCATGATATGCAAGATAAATGATCCCTATTATTTCATCTATAGGGGATTGGAATAAGGTTCAAAGACGGAAAGAAAAAAAAGAGAATTTAACTGAATATTATCATTCTTAGTTTTTGCTCAACTTTCTTACATCTGATCTTCATGGTTTAAGTTGATGCCTTATGGCCAATGCTAATGATTTTATTCTCTTTTCAGTAAAAATTAGCATGCCTATATGGATCTTTGGAATGTGTCAACATCTACAGAAGTAACTTTATTACATTTTAATGGAATCACAACTAATTACATTATTTGAGCTGTTTAATCTTTTAAAATTAAACAAAAAATGTTTATTATAAACTCGAACTTATATATATATAATATATATATTTATATATTAATTCCCCAGTTTAATTTTTTTAAATGACCCATGATGAACTTTAATGTAATGGAGAATATATTGTCATATGGAATAAAGATATTTATCTATATTGAAATAAATAGTTTTATTTTATTTTAAAAAAGTAATTTTTCACAACTTATATGGAAATCTTTTTGAAATTTTACATTTATTAAAAATATTAATTATATAAACAAGGAGAAAGGTGTGGGAGGGATCTTTATTAGCTCCAAGGAAAAATTGTGTTTAGTTTATGTTTAACATAAGCTTGAGTTAAAATTTATGTTAAGCTTTTTTTGTTTACAAAAATTATAGATTTAAAAATTTTCAATTTCATTTGGTGATATCCTTATAACTTTACTTATTAAAAAATATTTTATATATAATAAATAAAATATAATTTATATATATATTTTAATATATATTTTTATTTTATTTTTAATATATATTTTATTTATTTATATTTATATAGATAGATTTTCCTGTTAATCAATTTTGTATCTTCGTGTCTCTATTTAATTATTTACCTTATTACCTGTCATAATGTCTCTAGCCACTTTTCTCGGGATACTTTTGCTGCAATGATTGCGGGTGGCTCTCTCTTTTTGGTAGTGATAGTACGTCTGTGACGGCGAAGGAGTTGAGATGTCCAAAACTGGTGATTCTAATTATGGTACTCAATTTTGTATTGGAAATGATTCCAAAAGCATTCTTCCTTAACCTCGTGTCTCTCTAGGTGTTAGATTTAGGTAACACAAGGCTATAATTGTTTCCAAGATCATTGTGGCAATTGAAACAATTTGAATTTATTAATCTAAACTATACTCAAATTGAATATGTGCGTCGAGGCATTGACAATTTTTCAAACCTTCAGTTTTCACATCTCAAGGGAAGTAAGGGGTTAAAATCATTTCCATGTGAAATGAGACATCTCTAAAATCTCATATTTTTGGATCTCAAAGGATGTTGTCATTTAGAATCATTGCCAGCTGAAATTACAGAACTTAATGATCTCAAAGATCTGAATCTTTAAGGGCTGTCGTAAGTTACAACTGATACTTCCTAAGATCACGATGCTTTCAAATTTTCAAATCGTACGATAGAGAAGAGGAGTCTATTTGTACTTTGAAATTTTAATATTTTTTTCAGAAGAAAAAACATAACTATTTTTCACTAAAAATGAAGAAGAGTTTTATATATGCTTGGATCAATTGTAGTTCATCAGTGCTGCTTAACAATAAGCCTTGAGGAACAAAATCCATCCAAAAGACAAAACAGAGCAACCCTCAGAGAGCATGGTAGAAAGCATACTTAGATGGAATAAAAAATAGAAAGGAAAATAAAGATAGACATCGAACCATACAACAAGCCTACGAGATGCTACGAGAGATAGAAAAAACCTACCAAAAACCACCTATGAAAATTTGAAAAATACCTACCGACATAATGAACTAGCAATAATTTACTCAAAATGGAAAAAACCATGAGAAAGGGAGGTTGCCTTTAGATCCGTGATACAGATCATTCAATTGCAAAGGGAGGAGATCCCAAGGGTGGAGTGGCTCGAAATCCATAAGGGAATCCTGAAAGATTGAAATTCCCTTGATACCCAGCCATAAGGAACATTGTAAGGCATCCCATAAAGTAATCTTCTCGGCCTTGATATTGTCTCCCCTGCCACCAGACCAACATAGCCTATAATGTGAAGAGGGATCAATTCTTAGGAAAGCACCACAACCACGTATGCCTCCCGAGGTAGCCCCATAAAAAAAACATATGGGAAAAATGTCAGAGAGATCAAACATGGAAATAGAACAGGAGGAGGATTTCGACAATGAAGAACCAATTTCCCTGAAGAAGGGAACAATTTTTAAGGCAACCTGATATGAGTCAGAGAATTTTCCTTCAAAGATAAGATCATTTCGAGTCCTCCATTATCCCCCACAATACATAGAATGGAAACAACCTGTAAGTAGCTGAATTTCAAGCCCAAGTCATAAGGCAATCGACAATTGAAGATTCATCTTGAGTGATAGAAGCACCCAACAAAAGAGAAACCTCCAGCCAAACAACATAAACAAAGGGACAATGTAAAAATAAGTGGGAGCAGTCCTCAAAGGCCAATTTGCATTGAATGCACCTGTCAAGGCCAATGAAACCTTTCTTCAACAAGATATCTCGTTTGAGAGTGCGGTTATAGACTGTAAGCCAAGCAAACATTTGATCTTCAATGGAGCGACCCAACCCCACATGCTAGTAGACCAATCAGAATAAGGTAAAGAGTGAATGGAGGAGGAAATGTAATAATATACTTCTTTGACAAAGATTCAACCATTTAGTATATGATCGCCCCATACCAAAAGGTCTATGTTCTGTGATAGAGTGATCCCACATTGACATAGAAGATAGAGGTAAGACTCCCATTCCCCTTCAAAATGTCGAGGGAGGCTGAAATGCCAAGCTTGAGGATAGGAGGGAGAGGCTAGGGGGAAGGGTTACACCCTATCCAAATTGTTAAGTGTGAAGATTCCTTACTGATTTGAAGAGTGAATATAGTGGATAGAGAGAATATGGGAACCGGAAAGGCCCTTTATAGCATCCATCCCAACATAAATGCTCTGGCTATTACCCACCAACCAGCGAATATTACTACAAAACCACAAAATCATATGTTTGAGGCTTCTTGAGATGATAAATGAATGGGGATTGATTGACGGACTTGCAGCCACCCATTCCTCCAACCCAGGATAGGGAATATATTTACTGAAAATTATTCTTTGTCAATGGCCTCCTTGTTTGAAGGTCCTCCATAGATTAGATGCTAGAAGAGCAATGTTAAAACTATGAGAGTCCTAAATACCCCATCCACCCAACTGAATGGGCCTAAAAATCATGTTTAGGTGAGTGAGATGGATCTTGCAATGAGGTCCAGTTCCAGACCAAAGGAATTTAGAGATAAGAGCATCAATATTGTTAATGATTTCGTGGGGAATATAGAATAGATGCATCCAGTAGACCGTGGCACTTTGCAAAACAACTTTGATCATGGTGACCCTAGCCCCAATCCAAAGCCACTTGTGATCCGAACATGTCATCTTCTTTTCAAGTGATTCGGTGATGCGATAACTACTAAGAAGGATGTGATCATGATTTTTGTTAATGAAAATTAAGTATATTATTATAGATCTATTTTAAGTATAAAATTAGTATATTGTTAGATGGATCAAATCTCTTTAGATGCAAATATCTTTTTTAGAGTGTAAATTTTGAAAAAAATTATATCTCTCACCATTATAGATTCGGTTATATATATAATATATATCTATATATATATATATATATATATATATTATATATATATATATACATTATATACCTTATATAATATTATATATTATATATATATATATATATATATATATTCTTGTTTAATTGCATTTTTGAATACTATAAAAACATATAGCTGAATTGTAAATCCAAAACATTTAACGTTTGGAATTTGAGCTTTAGATCTCTCGCTTTTCACAAATTCACAATTCTATATATTTTTAGTGATACATGAAACATTATTATTTGTATTTAATTTAAATAAATATTAATTTAAAAAAAATGTCTTTAAATTTATCACATTATTAAATTTTAATCCTAAAATATGATTAATATAAAAACCTTTATTATTTCTATTTAATTCACAAAAAATTAAAAATTTAACCATAATATATTATATATATATATATATATATATATAAATAATAATAATAAAAAAATAATAAATTTAAGTTTCAATAGAAATAATAGTCCAATTATCTTGCCGAAACCTCTTCCTTATTCCACTAACAAAAACAAATGACGTAGTGATACCTCCCCTTTCGTGATTATTGGAGGGATAAGAGGTGCAATTAGTTATTAAAACCCCAAAGTTTCTGGCGTGCTTACACCGAACGGAGCATGGGAATTCTTCGATCACCCCTATATAATTATATATTAAATTTAATTTAAATAATTTTTAATTAAAAATATATAAATAATGAAAACGAGTCGCGTTCTATGCGTTGAATCATTGGCCTGCCAAAATCTAAAAGTGAGTATATATAGTTCCTTGTCATTTAAGGTCGGTAGGCAAACTACTTATTTTTAACTCATTTGCAATACCTGATAGTACTACTAATGGTGACACCTATAGGTAAGGTTTACTATCTTGAAATTTCTACATCAAAATGTGTAACAGATTCTCCACCATGTAATTGGTACTTTTTTGTCATCAGTTTTAAATCTAAATATTTGATTTTCTAGTTGTTTCTAGTGCTACTTTTTGGAATCTTTTTTGATGGATTTTTCCAGTTTAATTTCTCTAAAATTTGGCAGGAATTTATTGAAATAACAAGTTTGATGAGTAGCCCCTGGGCGATAGGGTTTTTGAGGGTGTGAATCCATATATACAATCAAAAAACTAGTTTGAATAACACAAATCAAGATTTCACCTCAGTTTTCCCACCAAATTCTAGCACACTAAAATCTAAAAAATCCTACTAAAACAACTCCATTAATTTTTACCTAATAAATCAATCACATTAATACTTTGTTACAAAGTTTTTAATATTTTAATAATTTTAATTACCACAAATATATCCCGACTCCCAGTGCTACTTTTTGGAATCTTTTCTGATGGATTTTTCCAGTTTAATTTCTCTAAAATTTGGCAGGAATTTATTGAAATAACAAGTTTGATGAGTATCCCCTGGGCTATAGGGTTTTTGAGGGTGTGAATCCATATATACAATCAAAAAACTAGTTTGAATAACACAAATCAAGATTCAACCTCAGTTTTTCCACCAAATTCTAGCACACGAAAATCTAAAAAATCCTACTAAAACAACTCCATTAATTTTTACCTAATAAATCAATCACATTAATACTTTGTTACAAAGTTTTTAATATTTTAATAATTTTAATTACCACAAATATATCTCGACTCCTACTTAAGCCTTTATCATGGTCTGCCTCTTCATCTGGTCTTCTGAACCACACTTATTAGTTTGAAAAGCTATGACCAAAAATTTTATCTTATATAATTTCTACCCAAAAACTTTACTTAAATCATCACAACTTTCATATTCAAAACCATAATCTTCATAATTAAATATTAAATTTTATAAAGAAGCATCTACCTACTAGATTTCTTGAAAAGGGTGGAATGGGTTCTATACACGTAATTGGATTTATATGATAAGGAGAACTTGCAATATCGGCATTATAATCTTGTAAATATTATAATTGATTAAAGTTTTAAATTTATGTTATAATTGAAAATCTACTTAAGAAAGCCGTGATGCATTATTATTTTTTTTTTCTTGGTGAACTAGCTAACTTTCATATTATATGTACATATGAATGTTTACAGACAGAGTAGCGGGACTTAATAGGATTTCCATGGCCACCAGTGGCGCCATGGGTGAAGCAGACTGACCCAAAAATCTCCCACGCAGGGGTAGCATCCACCATGTTTTCCTCATGCCTCTGAAAGACCGACTGAGGCACAAAACCATTCCAAAATGCCAAAACAGACTCCGACTTCTCGATTTACTCATAAGTGATCCAGCCCACGCAGGGGCTGTCTTCTTTGACCAACTGGGGACTGATATTAACCGACACACTGACGCTAAACATGACCAAAAAGGATTGGACATTTATCAAAAACAACAGGAGAACAGACCGAATTCTAACCCAAACCATATAACCCGCATCAAACAGAGTTCTAGACCTGAGCTGAGTGAGGTTGGCAGCAGCTGGAGCACGCGCTGGAAGGTTACTCGTCCTCAGGAGGTTTCTCCTCCACAATGGTGCACCATCCCTGACCCTCAGGGACACCCTCCCATATGGCAGCCCACTTGGCTTGTGCTGAGTCTGGAGATTTCGTTGTCTGGGGGGTGGAGGGGTCGGCCATGATCGCCTTCCCTGAGGTTCCTTCCCCGCTTGGTGGAGGCGGCAAGGGGCCTGCATGTCCAGAGCCTACAGGGGGTGGATCCTCCCCTCCTGGAGGCATTTCCTCTTCAGCATCTTCCGGAATTTGAGTGAAGAGCACGGAGACGTGAGCTCTAATTCCTTGATTGTCCTGGGATTTACCCAGGGTAAATACCACTGAGCCGAACGCAGGGAGGGCTGGCCCCTCATCGTTTGCCCCACTAACCTCCAGGATTTGCCCTACATGGAGTGGCGCGACCCCTGCCCATCGATAACAATAGCAGCAACAGCAATGGTGGTGCTCCCTCTTTGCCCCACCACGACCACGACCACGGCCCGAGTCGCGACCAGAACCCCTCCTGCAAGGCTCCTGATGACGAAGCCTTTCCATGGGAAATTCTTTTGCACCTGTGTTTTCTTGGAGCGGGTCGCGTGGCCTCCCCGAAGCCAGAATTCGTCGCCCGCACTTTCCAGACACCACCACCACCTTCGAATTATCCCGATGTTCCCCTGTTTCCGTCCCCAAAGCTTCCAAATTCTCCTCCTGCGTCTCTGAACTGGCCACCCGGGTCTCCAATTTCGCTGCCAATCCCGTTGAATTTTCCCCCAACGCCTCTGAAAATGCCGTCCAGACCTCAGAGTTTGCGTCCCGAACCTCTGAGACTGCCTCTCTACCTTCTGAGGAGCTTTCGAAATTCTTAGAGCCAACCCCAGAGTCAGAGTGTCGAGAGGTCCAGAGGGCAGCCTGTGATGGCGTGCACCTCGCCCAGTAGAAGGCCTTCCTCTGCAGCAGATTTCTCTGCAACAAGACACCACCGTGACAAACAATTTCGAAATACAATGGCCTGTCGCAGTCCCCGGCCAGATATTTATCGTCATTCCATTGTTCTGAGCGCCACCTGAATTCCTCCATCCTTTCAATCTGTTCTGCATTGAATGCATTGAGGTCTAACCCTGCCATAATAAACCTTTGACGGCAGAGGCCCTGTGGAATTTAATGCGCATGGGGCGGCACATGGTAGCCATGTGGCTCAGCCCACTGTGTCCTGCTGTCACCTGCAACCGGGGAATCAATGTCACTTTGAAGGAGCTTCTTACATTCCTGAATCTGTTGAGTGCTGGGGATGATGTCCAAATTTCCTGCTTGTAAAGGATGGTGACTTTCAACCCCAATATTAGCTAGGAGATCAGCCACCTTGTTCCCTTCTCTTCTGGAGTGGTGAAAGGAGAGGGCTCTGTGGTTGTGCAGCTCTTGAGTAATGTCGTGTAGCCTGGCTTCTAGCCTCCAACTGTCAGCTACTTTTCTGGTTTGAGAGCCATTGTGAATGCGGGTGACCATGCTGATGATAATCTGGGAGTCTCCTTCCACTATGAGGGGTTGAAGATTCTGACGTTTGGCCTCTAGGAGCCCTTGCCAGAGACCCTCCAACTCCGCAGAGTTATTGGTGTCCCATCCTATATTACCGAAGTAAATCTGTATGGTGTTGCCTTTGTGATTACGAATGATACCTCCATAACCTGCTGGCCCTGGGTTGCCTTTAGATGCTCCATCAAAATTTAGTTTGTAAGAGTTGATGGGTGGGGCAATCCATTTTCTGTCCTCCTTGTCATTACCTTTCGTTGTCCTCTGGGTAGCATTTCCTTGAGGCAGCTCTAACTTCCAGTTGTCCAGGATGTTTTTCTCGCTGTCCTTGATAGGGACGTCTTCCATGGTCCATGATTTCAGAAGCATGGTCTCTTTGAGGTTGCTATGCAGTCTGTTCCAAGTTTCTTCTGTGGACGAGCTTTGGTTTTTGAAGATCCGCCTGTTCCTCTCTTTCCATATGTTCCATATTACTATGCCAGGAATAATGTTCCACATGTAGTTAAGGATCTCACAGTCATAGGGACTTTTTGGCCAGTGACGGATGGTGTCAATGATGTCTCCAGGTCCTTTACATCGTCTTTGACATCTGAAGCCCACCTGATCCCATAGCTTGTCGGCGATTGGGTAAGTGTCTAGAAGGTGCTGTAAGGTTTCTTCATTTTTAAAGCAATTGTGGCAAATTGAGGGCCCATGGAAGTTGCACCTCCTTAGCTTGTCCCAGGTGAGAATTTTTTTATGTCCAACCATCCATAGGAAATGTGAAATTTTTGGCCAGGCTTTAAAGCTCCAAATTCGGTCCCATAGAGGGTCCTGTCTGATGGTGGAATCTCCTATGAGATTGTATGCTTCGGACGTTGAGTAGGTTCCTTTGGGGAGGTATCCGCATCTGAGAATGTATTCACTATTCACCAATCTGATGCTTCTCTTTTTTAACTCTTCTTCAAGTGCTATTGCCTCCTGCACGCTTGCGTCTGTGGTTATTTGGTTGCTCCGACACCATTGTCTGAATCCATTTACCGTATCCTGTGCCCAGAATTGATGGACGGTTGCCTGCTGCTGCTCCTGTCTGTCCGGTATTATCCTTGGAGAAAGAACATTAGAAAGTTTAGGCTGTTGGTTCCATGCATCCATCCAAAATCTGGCACTTTGACCATTTCTTATTTCCCAGAAGCTGTGCTTCTGGATGAGCTGATGATGTTGCTTGGCGGCATTCCAGATAAGTGAGCCATTGATGGTAGGCTTGAATCTGATGAGCTCAGCTTGGGGCATGTTGTTGGTGTATTTGGCAGTCCAAATGTTGGCCCATAACTTATCTGGATTAGTTAACCATTGCCACCAGATTTTGGCATTCATGATGGTGTTACTGCTCTCAGGATCTCTGAGCCCTATGCCTCCTTTGCTTTTAGGCCTACACACAGTTTCCCATTTCACTAAAGCCTACTTGCAATTAGTTGCAGAGCTTCCCCATAGAAAATCTCTCTGAATGTTTATTAATTTCTTCAAAACCCATTTTGGAGCTGCAAGGATAGAGAAAAGATAGAGAGGCATGGCTTGAAGGATGGATTTAATTAGCACAACTCGACTAACAAGATTGAGGGAGCGGTGGGTCCATAGGTTGAGTTTAGAATCTAGCTTCTCCAGAAGAACACGCCAGGCAGGTTGCTTAATGGCTGAGGCTGTAAGGGGAGCTCCAAGGTAAGTGCAGGGGAGGGAAGCTGCTTGGAAGCCCAAGATGCGGGTGATAGCAGATTTGACCAGCGGGGGAGTGTGGAAGAAAAAGATTTTGGATTTGGAGCTGTTGACATGAGTGCCAGAGGCTTCTGAAAAATCATTGAGCAGGGATTTCAGCCGAGATGCTTCTTGAGCAGAGAGGTAGCCATAGAGCATAGTGTCATCGACAAATTGTTGATGGGAGGAGGCTGGGGAGTTATGGATGGAGATTCCTTTTAGCTGATTAGAATGGAGGGCCTGCTTGATGTGTCTGCCAAGACCTTCTGCCATAATAACAAAAAGGAAGGGGGAGAGGGGATCCCCTTGCCTGATGCCTTTGGTTGGTTTGAAGGGGCGGGAGGGAAGACCATTGACAAGAAGGGAAAAATGAGATGAGGAGATGAGACTCATGATCCATCGAACCCAAGAGTGGCAAAATCTGAAGGCTTTCAACATGTTTTGGATGTAAGACCAGCTGAGCTTATCGAAAGCTTTGGAGAGGTCGAGTTTGAGTAACATACCGGCATGCTTGGAAAGTTTGAGAGAATGTATGATTTCATGCGTGAGTATGATGCCATCCATAATCTGTCTCCCTTCAACATAACCCGATTGCTCCGGAGAGATGAGCATGGGTAGAAGGGGTTTTAATCTGTTGGCGATGACCTTGGAGATGACTTTATAGAGGACATTGCAGAGGGCTATGGGTTTAAACTTATCAGGAGTTATGGAGTTCTCTTCTTTGGGGATGAGGGTGATGAAAGTGGAATTAAGGGATGGGAGCAGCCAGCGTAGAGCCCTGGACTCCTCAACAACTTGCTAGACCTCCTCTTTAATCATATCCCAAAAAGCATGAAAGACCGTGGTAGTGAACCCATCTGGTCCGGGGGCCTTACCTTCCTTGAGTTGCGCCATCGCTTCGTCGACCTCCTGGGCTTGAATAGGGCTCATGAGAATTTCGTTGTGCTGCGCAGTTACCAGTTTGGGGATATTGCTGGTAATTCTTCCAATCACCCTTTGCCGATCCACCGCTTGCTCTTGGTGAACCTGCTGAAAGTGATTGAGAAGGACCTCTTCTATTTGCTCATGCTCTTCAACTTTTACCCCTTCTTGGTTAAGGATAAAGGGAATTTGATTGTGCATCCTCCTCTGCACTGTAGTTCGGTGGAAGAATTTGGTGTTATGCTCCCCTTCCTTTAGCCATCGTATCCGTGATTTTTGCCTCCAGTAGATTTCCTCTTGCTTCCTTCTTTCTTCAAGCTGGGTATTTATGTGTCGTTCTCTGTCTAAGGTGGCCTCTGTATGCCCTGCATTTATGACTTCCTGATGGAGATCCTTCAGTTCCTTATTGAGCTCCTGTTGAGCCTCAAATATGTTGCCGAAGGTCTCTCGATTCCAGCGTTTTAGGTGACTCTTTAGAAAGCGGAGTTTTTGCTGAAGCTGGAACATTTTTGAGACTTCTGGAGGGATAAGGGAGGCCTAGGTATTTCTGATGAAGTCCTTGAATGCTGGATGTGTTAACCAAAATCCCTCAAATCTGAAGGGCCTTTTGGTTTTATCCCCTGGCCTCTGCCAGTGGAGAGCTATTGGCCAGTGGTCGAATCCTGAGTGAGCCAAGATTTCTGCTGTAAGGTCACCTCCTACATGAACCGCGTTATCCGAGATCAGGAAGCGATCAAGTTTAGATGCGATCTCGGATTTGCCTCCTCTGCGGTTGCTCCAGGTGAAAGTACCATTGCAGAATGGCATATCTATGAGAGAGGCATTTTGTATGAAGTCCTTGAAGTGATCAACCTCAGGCTCCATTCTAGATCTGCCTCCTACCTTGTCCTCTATTTTGGTTATCATGTTGAAATCCCTTGCAGTGATCCAGAGTGGATGCTCCCTATTTTTGCTAAGCGCTTCGATGGTATCGAGGAGCGCCTTTTTACTCCCAGCGTCCTGCGGAAAGTAGACGTTGGATAGATTCCCATGGATGTTGGTACCAAGAATGTGGAAGGCTGCTTGTATAAGGTGGTGAGAGGCATGGAAGTTAGTGAGCGAAATAGTTTGGGAGTTCCATGCAATGGCAAGCCCTCCCGAGGCTCCTGTAGCATCCACAGCCACTGATCTGCACCCTGGCCAGGCTTTTGAGAGAATGCTGCCCAGCCTGTCGCTGTTTCATTTCGTTTCCTGGAGGAAACATATCTGGGGTTTTTCCATCTTGGTCATATTTTTTAACATTCTAGATTTTCCTGGGCTATTGAGCCCTCTTACATTCCATGATACGAGCTTCATACTTTAACTATTTTGGGTGGGGCTGTAGTACTTCGTCAGCTTCGCGTATCTACCCGAGTCTACCAGGATTTTCACGATCTCTATTGTTCTCTAGAGATCTATCTTCCTTCCTCTTTTCTTAGTGTCCTTTGGTCGCGGATTGCTGTCCCAGGTGCCGCCCGATTGAATACCGAGCTGGTGTTGATGAAACGCTCTGGAGATGACCACTTCCAGCTTATCTATATCAGAATCGGAGATTTTTTCATATGCTTTCTTCTGGCAACACAGCTCCAGTTCTATGATATCCATACCATGTAGATCTATGCTCTCTGGTTCTTCTTCCATGTTTTGCGCCTGATTGGTATCTTCCTGAGGAGTTTCCGAGTTCTGTGGGGCATTCAATTTCCCATCGATCTCCATTTCCTTGATATATTCCTCTGGGTTTGCCTGATGCCCGCTTAGGATTGTTGGGATGATGATGGGGGTTTTGGATGTGGAAGGGTGACTGGAGGGGGGGGGTGGAGGAGGAGGGGCGGGTGGAAGTGCTGTCAGAATTAGGGGGTATATCGTCTGAGAGTTTGCCTAGGGACTCATATCTATTCTTGGAGGTAGGATTATGGGGTTTGGAAGGCTGGGGCTTTGGCCCATTCTGAGGTTTTTTGTGCATGCGCTTTCTGTTCGTAACTTTGGTGAAGCCATCTTGACAGGGGGTTTCAGAGGAATCAGGAGCGCTGGCTTTAACATTGAGGGGGCAGTCCCTAAACAAGTGTCCTAGTGCATGGCATCTCCTGCACCTGAATGGAACATGCTCATAATCGAGAGGCTGGATCCATTCCTCATCGCGATGGGCAAGGGTAACTAATTCAGGAAGAGATTCATTTAGTCTAATGAAAACACAGATTCGAGCATAAGAAATGAACTTACGGTTTTTTGTTTCCTCTGCTGCCCTCATGTATCGTCCCACTCCATTGCCTATCTTCATTAGACATTTTTCTTCCTAGTATTCATCCGGGAGTGAGTAAAGCCTGATCCAGACAGGAGCCCACGTTAGATCTTCTTTGTCAGGGTTAAACTTAGGCTTCCAATCCCTGAGGTAGAGACCTGCCGAGTTGAAGAAGTACGACCCTCCTCCTAGGATCCTATATTTGTCTTCCAAGCAGTAGAAGATGGCGGTGAAGAAACCCTTCGCCCCTAGCTGTAGAGTGACATCTCCCTTTGGCTTCCATTTGGCTGCGATCCAGCCGTTTAGGGCTCGTTCAGTTGGCCAAAACCCTATGAAATTTCCAATGATTGCATGGTCTTTCATGAGCTCGATTCTGTTGTCGATAACATCTCCAGGCAGTTCTATTCTCGGCCTTTCCTTGGCTATTGGACGGCAGGTGGAGGAGGTAACCTTTGGGCTGTCCTCCTTTGGATCTTGTTCTTTAGGCTGATTATTGTTACTGTCTTGTCGCTGCTTCCCTGGGTTGAGAAGATCCGGATCAATCGACCCGAAAATGACCTCATCATTGGATTTGTGGCGTGAGAGGGAGGGTTGTGACGCCCCCCCTGAGGTGGACTCATGGCGTATAGCTGCTCCCCGTCAGATCTGGTATGTTGCAGAGGTTTAGACGCAGCGTTTGGTCCCTTTCCGCAGAGCTGTCAGCGCCGACGAGGGGATCGCCCTCAGAACCCTAGCCCTGAAGCAGCCGTGGTGATGCATTATTATTATTAATATTAAAATTAAAAAAT
>APFE030569928.1:44970-169638 GCA_000404065.3 Pinus taeda
TAAAAAATTAACATGTTTTAATTAATTTTTTTATAATAATTAAAGTTCTATAAAAATAATTTAAGTTTGTCCAACCGTACTAATCATATAGATGTACAATATCATTTCATTAGAGGCATAGAGATCTGAATGTACAATATCATTTTAATAGATATGTAAGATGAAAAGCACTAAAATAATTGATGTATTAAATGACTTCCTTAGACAAGTGAAAGATGGTAACACGTAAAACATGGTGTATGATGACATGATTGAAGTTCAATATTGTCAAATATAATATTAAGTTCCAATTATTTTATCGAGTTATTTCAAGTTTAATGTAGTTTTTTTATAAATAATGTAATTAAATTTAAAGATAAATTTATTGTATTTTCAAATTGTACTAAAATAGTGGAAAAAATTAGAGTATTTTTTTAATAAATATAAGAAGATATATTTTTATTTATTGAATATAAATTTGAGGGTTTTTTCTGATACACCATTTTTTTCATTTTATTTATCTCTTTGATATTCTTATTTATGTAGTGATTCTATAAGGTTGTGAGGTTTGGGGTTGTACTAATTTTAGGGAGCACTAATGGTTAGTATAATAGGTAAATTCTCTTATATGAAAGTTGAAGAAGTAAGAGATTAAATCTCATTATGTTTGTTGGGGTTCATGTGGAATATACAAGGTTGAGCCAAATATAATAGCTTTTGTGGGCATTCAGAAAGTCTCTAGCATGAACTATCCAAAGGTCACCCATCTTGATATTTTTATACCTCTTGGTATTGAGTATGCGGTAGTCTCTTAAGCCTATTTTTACTCTTAAATAACCTTCTTTTTTCACCTTCAATTTTTTCTAGTGGTTTCCTTCAAATTTTAGGTTGTAAAGGGTATGGAAGAAGCTAATTTGGCTGCAATCTAGCCCCACTAACATACATCATTTGTAAATTATGACTAGCTTTAGATTTATAGGGGAAGTTTAGATGAGAATTTCTTGGTTAATCACTATTGAGTCACTAATCAATGTTACCTTTTGATCAACTCCTTTACCTTTGAGTCAATACCAAGAGGTGTAAATATATCAAGATGGGTGACCTTCCCAACGTCACTTATCTCCTCGTGAGGGAAATTAGAAGGAACTTCAACGTTCCTCATTGCCTATGTGGACATCTCCTAATTACACTCTTAAGGAAATATATATTGATGATAATAACACCTACATGTGGGATAAAAAAAACTACTCCTTATTTAATGCAAGTGTTATTAGAAGTTAGGGCCATTTGTGGAAAGTAGTACAAGATGTTAGAAACTTCCATGTCTCTCTCTTGATCTCTCTTAAGAATTGTAGGAATTCTTCATAAAATAGCCATGTTTCACCACACTACCACAACATGAACTATATCCTATGTGATCTCAAAAGATTACAATAGGTCTACAAGTAATGTAAGAGAGATATAATTGATCCTATTGCAACTTAACCTATTGGGCCTGAAATTGAATAGGGAAGGAGGGATCTAAGGGATAAATTGAAATGTAGTTAGATTAAAAAAAAAAAAACTAAGAATTAAGATCAATATTAGAACAAATTAAAATTATTGTTAGTAGAAGATGAAGAACAAGACTATTCAAAATATGGAATATTAATATTTCTATTTGTTGGGGCAAGTTTTGGGAAGAATAATTGAAGAAGCATTGAATTTCGAGACATTTTTGGGAGTTGTGTGCATAAATGTAGAGTAGAAATAGCACAAAAAGATCAACACACAGAATTTGTCACAGAAGGAATAATGTCTAGAATTGGCATAGGGAGGAGAAACACAAGGAAAAAAGTGGTATGTGAGGTGGTCAAGCCAGAGTAGTTAAGTTTGCATGCATCTTCAAACCAGTTTAGGTTGGGTCTACATTAGCAATAGTAGTTTGCCTGCCCATGGTAATTATTTTCCTTGGTATTTGCCATGGTATCAAAGTTGGCTTGGGACTACATGATTATGTATAAATATATAGGAACAAAAAGGATTCAAGTTGGATCTTGTTTTATCTATTATTAGTTCTTGGTAGACTTTTTGTTACTTTGTTGTTGTTGTCGTAATAATGTAATGTAATGATGGTTAGGTTGATGAGCCGAGAGGGAGCGACACTGTAATGTTATAATCTTGAGCTCAAAGTCCCTTTTTAACTGTAATAGAAAATGGTTGAAGCTTGTTGTGTCCCATTTCCTATGTCTTATGAGATTCTTGGATGATGTGTTAGATATGTTTTATTCTAGTATTTTATGGTTCAAAATTGAGAATGACACAAAATTATGGAAAATTAAGGCACCACTCTTTAAAAATATATTTTTCTTGCTAATTCTTTAATGTATGTTTATGTTATCTACAACCGGGGTTAGCATATGAATTATGAGTTGAGTATTGTAATAGGTTTGCACACATTTGATTCCAAATCCCTTCATGTTGCAACCACCCTAGTTCATGCAGTCCCCATAAGTGTCTTAGGTGAGACTTCACTTGTTTTACAAATGATGCCAAAAGGGCCAATATCCAATGGAGTTTGCTGGCTGAACTTTGTGCATTGACCTGGGTCAAACTATACAAAGTGGAAATGATATTTATCATCCAAAAGAGAGAAATATTAAAGGGTCCATGCGAGTGGGAAACCTCCAAATGAGAAAAGATCTAATAGAATGATAATAACTTAGAAAAAAATTCCGTAACTTCTTCACTTTATAACTAATTTCTCACTACCCAAACACTCAAAACTCGACTTAGTCTTAATATTAATGAGTATCAAGTACCTAGTGAACATTACTACATAATGATGAACGTCTTACATTAATTAAGCATATGCCAACCACCTAATGGACCTTATTCAAAGAGGATCACCTTGTACATTAATTAGTTGACTCCTAAGTACCAATATGTGGGGAGGTTAAGGTAGGAACATAGCATATCTCCCCCCCTACAAAGACTATTTTACTTAATGTTAGAGGTGTGTAAATTTATGTAAAACATCCATTGGTTCTCTAGGGCCATATTTGACATACATATCTTCAATTTTATTAAGAATTGCTAGATAATGTTTTGGCATAGTTGACACTCTTTTTTATGTAATACTGACTCCATCTATAACCAAACATAACCCTCTTTATCAATTTTGGAAAGGATAACTTCTTAATGCAATAATTCAACCTACCATTTTATTCAAACATGACAAATAAAATACTCGATAGATCTTGGTGTCGATCAATTTAGTTGCATTTGAATTTCATTACATTTAATTATCAATCGGAGTTTGTAAACATACTAAGAGCATGACAAAATATTTATAAGGATTCAGTTTCTCATTCTATCAAATATGAATTGATATGAAATGAAATTATATTCTATGAAAGTGAGTAAATTGATATCAAAGGAGTAAATAGACATGAAAGGAGATTTTAATCTGGGAAATAAATGGGAATCTAACATAGGAAATATTTGGAAATTCAATTATGAAAGAAGGTAAATCTAATCTATGAAATGATGTAAATCTAATCTATGAAAGCATGGAATTTAATTTTTATCCCAAAGGAACCCAACAATTCGATTGACACATAGATACTAGTAAACCTCTTTAGGTTTATGACCTATCCTCCTCTTCCTAAACTAGGTCACAACTGATGGGATTTAAACCTTGGATCTCTTAGTTTTCTTAGCACTCACATTACTTCATCGCCAACTGAGCTGCCCCCTATGGGACAAAGCATGGAAATATTTAATCCAGAAAAGTTATAAATTTAATCTATGAAAGCTTATCAATATAATCTAGAAAAAATTTGAAATCCATTTATATGAAAGGATAAAGTTATTCTAGGAAAGTGTGTAAATTTAATCTACAATAGTGATTAAAATCTAGTCTAAGAAAGTAATTAAAATTTACAGTTATAAACAAGAAAGGAATGATTGTATATGCTTGGAAAAGGGGTCCTTCCGTTCCTCAAAAAACACACTAGAAGTTGAAAATTATAGCAATAACATATATTAAGTGAAATAAGCTTGGAACAACATAACGATAAATATATTTCTTCAAGTATTATGATTCCAAATTCTAAGTTTATTCTTCCGTCCCCCCCTGTCAAGGGAGAAAACACTCCTAGTTATACATGAATTGCTTTAAGAAGAGGATAATGAAATATTAAATTCATATCCACTTTTCTCTCAACTAGGTACAACAAATTTGCTAAAATTAGGAGATCATTATCTCTACAAATCCTCTCACATATCTATTAATAACTTTGATAGGATATCTTTTTAAAACTTCCATAATTATTCTCCATTGGATGGGCTTGAATAACCATATTCAAATCTTCCCCGAACCTTTAAGAGTTTGAAGAGGAAATTCGAATTTGAGGCTAAGTGGTCAAATATGAATTTGTTGGAGTCTTCAAATATGCCTACAAACATCACAAAACTTATCCAACTTTTAGAGAGAAGTGAAACCATGTATTTTTTTTAATATTTAATAATAAATTCACTCAAAATACTAAAATAAATTCTTTGGAAAATAATAAGGCTAAACCCATGTATAATCATGAAAATGGTCCTAATGTGGGGTTACAGAGTCACATAATTTCATAAAACGAAAGAAAAATAGTGTGAAAAAGATGACATTTTGGAGAGCCAACACTTGACATTTGTTGGGAGGGGAAATATGGAGGCAACTTGTCCAATGTAGTAGAGTATTTCAATGGGCCCATAGAACTTCGCCATTGACTTCTAATAGCTCTTTTTTTTAGAGATGCCTACGTATATTGTTGGAGTCATAGAAAAACATTAACCACGTCTTCAAAGTAGCACTCTTGAATGTTATGATCTTAATGTTCCTTCACTCTATCTTAAGAAAATACCAATTCTCCTTTAAGTGTCAAGGGAATGTCAAATCTAGGAATAAGAGTGATATATTACACTTTTTAAACCTCACAGTGACTTGTAAGTATGCACCAATAATGGCAGGATTTCCCCGCAGCAACCAAGTCATTGGGGGACAGTTTAGTAGCACCATAATAGCTACTATTGTACCACCATTTCCAAAAGAAAGCCAGTGAACCCATTGGCCTAGTCAATTCAACAAAAACCATCTCAAAGAATCCTCTAGGCACTTACTAACCACCTTTATCTAGCCATATCTTTCGTGGTGATAAATTGTGTTCTTTCATTTAGGTTCCCAATAATTCAAGTAACTCTTACCGAATGTTTTTTTGAAGGTAGATCATGATCCATCATATTGGAATCAAGGATGTTATGTAATCTAAAAATATGATACGTGAAGACTTATGCAATGGTGGATAACTTAAATAAATGTTGTGGCGATATTAGAAAATTTGTTAAATAACCAAAATGATGATGTATTCATTTCTTTTTTTATAATGTCCAACTATAAAGTTTCTAGAAGTGTCAAGTCATTTGGCTACTAAGACTTGTAAAGTTTGGAATGTCCTAGGGATCTTCATTATTTCATCCTTGTTAATTCTTCATGTCATCCAAAAAGAAAGAGCACTAACTTGCTCATATGTTTTTTGAAGTCCAGAGTGACATGTGATGGTATATGAATGCAATTTTTCTAGCACTTTTTGTTTTAAATTAGAGTCTTCTACCAAAATGCACCCTTGATATATTAAGGTGTCATGTTGAAAAATATATCTTGTAGGAAGGTTTAGGGTTTTCTATAGTTATCAGATGAATTGAATAAACTTAGAAATATCTAGCCATTCCTAGTGGATCTATATAAAAAAATGTGACATTAGTAAGGATAAGGAAAATTGCAACCATTCCTCCCTATATTTTTTTGAAAAGGAATCAAGTGCGACATTATGCATGACCTTATTATATCCAATATCATAATCATAGCCTAATTTCTTGGTGATAAACTTGAACTACTAATGTGAAGAAAATGATGTTCCAAAAAATAATTCAAGCTTTGATGGTCAAGTCTCAAGTAAGTGAACAATGTGTACACTAAACTGATGTACAATTCACTTCTTAGGTCTAGACCACGTGAGCTAACCCATTTGGGTTATAAGATTTTGGGAATTCAATATAGACTCACTTAAGAGGGAAACATAGTTACTCTATATTGTCAACATGTCAAATTACAAGACTTGAACCTAGGTAGGGAGAATAATGACTATTCTCACTAACCACCCTAACTAAACTCAATTGAATTTCAAAGTGAATAAATTATATAAATATTTTACTAATTTTCAATTATATATATATTTATATATACGACGTGGACTAGGAGCTCGTCAAGTTGATACCACACAAAATTGGGTTTGGGACAAAGGTGGTAAGATGGATTATGGCTTATGTTACATCGACATATTTGGTGATTATTATAAATTGAATTCAGACTAAGTTTTTCGGGGCGTCCAAATGATTGAGACAGGGTTGTGCATTATCACCATTATTATTTTTTATTGTGATTCATGGTATAGTAGGAGAAAGTGGGATGATAGGTCAAGGGCGATTATCACTGGTTGTAAGTTGTCTAGTTATGTGTCTCTAACACATTTAATGTTTGTTGAAAAAATTATTCTACTAGGGAAGGAATCTATTTTGGAATTGAAAGATTTTTTTCACATTCTTGAGGAGTTTGGGGAAGCTTCTGGTTTGATTATGAATTCTGGGAATTCTGCTCTTTATGCATTGGACTTGGAATCATCATTGGCCAGGGAGATATCTGCCATTTCTGGGGTAAGTCACTTCCATTGGATGATGGATTTAGATCACTGGGATTTTTCATTAAACCAAATCAATATGTGAATAGTGACTGGGAATGGCTGGTGCCAAAATTTCAAAGGAAGTCGATTTCGTGGTCAAAGAAATGGCTTTCTCCAAGCTGGAACTATTTATGATTAAACTTATGCTCCAGAGAATTACTATTTAATGGATTATCATCATTTTTCAAAGATTAAATTCTATTATGGAAAATTTCGTTTGGGCTATAGTTGGGGATAAGAAGAAGTTCCATCTTGTAAAATTTGAGAAAATTTCTAGGCAAGTATCTTTGGGTGGTTGGGGCATTTCTGACTTTGCCACTTTTAATAAAGAACCTTTGGAGGGCTATCACCACAGATGATATTTGGCACCAATTGATTAAAAGTAAATATTTAAAGCACCATTCTATGATATCATAGATTAGAGCAGGCGCCCCATCCCAATAGGTGACTTCTCTCACTTGAAGCAGTATGTTAAAAATTGTCCATTGTTATTAAGCAATCTGCGGTGCATAATGGGAAATGGTGCACATGAAAAGATTGCTGAGTTGAGGCTTCTGTGATCCATATCAAGATTGAGAAATGTTTTTCGGCGTAAATCAAATTATAGAATGGTTTTTGACGCGTTTCGAACCAAAAAGTGTGGTTCATCATTAGGACAAGTTGAAGAACCAGATCATGGCTACATATTAAATAGGAAGAGCAGATCATCCAACGACTAGGTTTGACTAAGAACAACTATATTGAAAAAATGGCTATATTAGGACAGCCCTGAAATAAGAATGACCAAGAACGGTTAGATTTGACTATTCAACATGTTAAATTAAATAATATTATTATGTCAAAAAATTAATTAAATATTTATCCTGAGTTATTTAGGTGAAAATATAATCATAAACATCATTGGTTTTCCTAGACATATTACGCTTTCCCCTATAATATTAGATGCCCTTCGTAGTAGGGGTTTTATACATTTCAAGGTTGTCTACATTGATGAGGGACATGAGGTATAGCACAACACTTGGAAAATAGGAAGGGGATATTGGCCTCTTTGGTGCACTTGCGGGAGAATGGGAGGAATACACAATCCAGCTAAAGATGGAAAGGATTACAATATTTGAAGTGAAGCATCAACTTACATGGAATGGTCCCATGCCTAATGGGAAGATTATTATAAAGGGAATTTATGCCTTCTTAATGCAAGACTAGTCAAGGGATCTTGAGTTTGGGTGGTGTTGTGGCCACCAACAACCCCCCTCCTTCTTTACTATTATCAATAAAATAAAATAAGTTGGGACCCTTAGTAAAAAATTCAAACAAAAATTGTATTATACTCCTTAAAAATATATCGCATCGTGAGAAGAGAGTAGACCATTTCTTTATGAGCACAATAAAAAATGCAAAAAAGCGACGTGAAATTCATCGCATCACATACATTAAGAAGCACCCATAAATGAAGATCTTAAGAAATATCCGATGGCCGACATACGACATCGCATGTCACAACATCGCATAAAAAACACACAATGATTTAACACGATCTACAATCTTACGATGTCGCGATGCTGTGATGCTACAATCTGCGATCTGCGTTCTGCGATCTGCGATATCACAATATTGACAAAATTCGATAACACGATAACGTAATGCAAGTTGCAGAAATTGCCCATCGCAAATTTTCCTCGATTCAACATTCAAAAAAAGCTATCAGTAAACCAAAAAATTGGATGCGCACCTTAAATAAATTTAATGAATGTACGCCAAAGTGTTAATGAAGGACAATTTTGTGTTTGTCAAAGAGTTAGTTCAAAATGGGTGGCATTATTTTATACATTCGTAGAGCTTAGAGCTTTCGCATCAATATTTATTGTCATTACTCTTTTCCTTAGCGTGAACTCTAGGAACGAAAAATAGGAAACATCTAAAGAAAAAGGAAAAGCGTCAACACTCGGAGATAAAGAAGAGATGCCCTCATAAACGGATACCGCATGCAACGGAACCGCAGATTCCAGAGCATTTTTGAACAGATGCTGACATCACTAGCCGACTCAACACTCAGGGTCAAAAGCTCACAAAAGCATCATGTTTACAAAAAATCCTGAAGCTTATACCCGGTAAAGGAAAAGGCACTAAAGGCGAAAAGTGCATAAGAAAGGCCCGGATCCAAGAATGGCGGCAGTTTTCGATGTGCTAAGAAAATTGTTCAGAAAGCAAGGTCCCTAACTTACTTAGTCATTCGCAAGTTCAAAAATCAAGATAGCAAAGGCAGAAGCAATTTGAGGGAAATTTTAGTCATTACCAAGTATATACACAGTTAATTCACCCAGCCAGAGGATGATTCGCAAAAGTATCTTCTAGTTTACTAAAAAATGGTGCTAGTGCTTGCCATTTCTATTTGCTTAACTCAAAAAAAAGCGGAAGGCAACCAGCTGACTCTTCCGAGGCAAATGTTGAATGCTTGCAACATTAAGGAGAAAAAGCAGAAATAGTTAGGAATTAGATTCGATTTTCTAGAAATAAGTTTGCTTAGAAAAAGGGCGGTCATTTAAACCATATCCTAAATTTATGTAATTAAGTTATCTAGTTAGCAGTATTTAAACCCTTCTCATGCATTTAGAGAAGGGTCTAGAAATTTGTCAAAAACTTGTCCTCAAAATATGCACTTTTGCACCCTCAGAGGAGGTTTTGATGATTGAAAGATCAAGATTTATTGATGTTTGCATTTGATATCTGCTACTGATGTTGCACTTTTGTACTCTTAGTAGATATTAGAACAAGGAGAGATAAATCATTGTTGCTTGAAGCTTTAAGTAGGACCAGTCATAAATGGTACTTTTATCTCTTGGCCATTTCTGCTTATATTCTTAAAGCAATATATAGTTTTTAGTTGTTTATATGTTATTACATGAATGTTTGTGTTACCATTTGGCACTTTTGTATGGTGGAGCCGTTTATTTATGTTTAATGTGTGAATAACTTATTATGCGATATGTTGTTCACAACCGTTTTGCCTAATTTTTTATGCAAAGTGGTTCATCTTAATTGATTTCCATTCTTATAATCGCTGAATGATCTTTATTACCAGTTATTATTTGAAATCTCTTTAGATCGTATAATAGAAGAATCACATCCCAGGTTAGCATAGATTAGATGTGCTGTTTTCATTAGATTGCAATAGCATAGAGTTAGATTAAAGTAGTTTAGGTAGGAACTTTTAGATCAGCAACATCTAATTCTGCAAACACACACACCCTTAGATTGGGAAACTGGTCCCATTATCCCCAGTTGGACCCGCTATACCAAACGGATAAGGAGCTGCCAACCAAGGTCCGAACCGAGCGGTATCCCCCTTGTTGTCGACCCGATTTTCGGTGCTTCAACATATTTGCTGCTAGAAGGAGGGCCTCAACCTCCGAATGGCACCTAAATCAAAATCTAAATACCATTCTGAGAGTAAATCTCCCTCATCATCTCCCACAACTTCCCCAGTACGTTTAAATCCAGAGTCAGAAGTCGCTCGAGTATCAACCGCTGCTACACACCCTAATATTTAAGACCACTCTACCATTGAACCTCCTGAAGTTGAATCTTTGATTCACAAACTTCAGGGATTTTTCATTTCTCCTCAAAGGTGTGATAAATCTCAATGCAGTGTGACTTCGCAGTACAATCCTTCTCAACCCCTAACCAGGTTAAAGAGTGAAAAATTTGGCATTCACCCAACTGAGTTGCCTCTTCCCACCAGGAAAAGAGTGAGGAAATTACCGCAAGAGTATGACAGTGAGACTCTTTCGTCTACATCATCCATTTCAACTACCCCACCGCGAAGTCAACCACCCACACCTCCATTCGAAACCATCATCCATTTATCTATCAGAACTCCCACAAACCCTCTTCAATCATCTACGATCATAGTATCGTCATCTTCCCAGCCACAGGGATCATCTTCTGCACTTTCCTCTACTAGCAGCTCAACGATGGCCTAGTATCCATGGAACAACCCTGGGGCAGTTTTAATGCATACGCCCTTGAGTCAAATACCGGTACATCCTGAGAAATGGCTACCCAAATTCAATCCATAAGCAGGCATACTAGCAGAAGAACACATAAACAATTTCATGCTTTCTATCAATCTCAACGGAGTTACTAATGAAGACGTTGTTGTTCGGCTTTTTCCCTATACACTGCAAGGGACAACCGGGTCATGGTACTTTTCACTACCCTCCGGGTCTATCACAAGTTGGGATATCTTCCAGAATCAGTTCCTTACCAAGTTTGGTGATGAAAGATCAACGACAACGTTAATCAATGACCTATCCAATCTTAAAGCCGAAGCTAAAAAGCCTATCAAAGATTTCAATTTACAGTTCAATAAAATTCTCAACAAAATTCCCACTGCTTCCCAACCCAACGAAGAAGTACGATGTGAATGGCATACTACTGCTTTACCATCGAACACAACAATCTTCGTGGATAGAGAAAATAAAACAACCTTAGTTGAAAACATGACAGAGGCGATAACAATAGAAAAACGTGTAATAGCCCTGGAAAAGAGATGCGCGATAGGGGAACAAAAATCTAAAAAAGTCACCTTCAAAGAAGACTCCAAAAAGAAACAAGAAAAAGACCCTTTCGATTTGGAAGGATTGCAGAAAGTTTTAAAGACCATGTCTGATGAGATGGTTGACATAAAAAACAAGTAGGAGAAACTTCTTCAAAAAATCCCTATAGAGCTTCTAAAAGAGGTCCTTCAACGGATGTAAAACCACCCAATGCCATTTGAAATGTTGAATCCGAGGAAGAGGAAGAACAAGAAAGTGCCACTGAAGGGTAGACTAATGACGAAGAAGTTGTGGAATTACAAGGAATGTGGGATTTCATCCTCCCATAAGAAGAAGATCAAGAAGTATTTCCAGTTAGCACATGAAGCAAAGATCAGCTTGATCCTCCCCAAACTACCTCTAAGCAGAAGAGCGCAATTCCCGCAACAAAAGATAAAGTCGCAACAAAGAAAACTACCACTAAAGCGACTCGATCTAGCCCAGTCCAAGTAGATCAAACAACTCCATCAAAAACACTGATAGTATCGAATGAAATGGAGTACAATATTATTGATGACATGAAAAATACTAGGGCTAATATTACCCTTTATGAATTGAGCAAATTGAAACATCAACAGAAGATAATGATGAAAGAATTACATGCTGTACCAATTGCATCTTTTCCTACCGCTGTACTCTCTCAAGCTTCCCACAACATGGGAGGACCTCCAACTAACGTGATCAATAAGATTGATCTAAACGACATTGCCTTGATTGGAGGAAGATCAAGATCTCACACTCCCCTGTTTCTTCTCACTTATGAAATTTTCAACAAAAATGTGCACAATTGTTTCGTAGATTCCGGTGCTTCATCGAATATTTTACCCAGATCAATATGTGCCAAGTTAAATGTTCAACCACAAAAATCCGCGGTGCGCATAGTTCAACTTGATTGATCTCAAGTCGAAGTGATTGGTTGACTTAATCAAGTAACCATAAGATTGTCATCCAACCGAAAGATATATCAGGTTATTGACATTCTAGTGGCTGATATCCAAAAATTCTATGCCCTAATTCTTAGCAGAGATTGGTCTGAAAATATCCATGGATACTTCGCAACCGACTGGTCACACATGTGGTTACCCTACAATGGTAAACCAAATCAAATAAAGGTTGAACGAGAGTTAAACCAGAAGTACATAGTAACAAAATTAGAGGGAGAAAATGAAATAGTAATGTATAACAACAGTATCATAGGCAATTATTCGGTAGATTCTTTTCTCGGCAATTTCAATGCTTTTGATTTGTTTACCGGAGAATCCACAGTAAGAACCATTTTATGCCAACGTTTCGAATCCCAACTGGGATCCATCATCAGGACCATTTGAATGTTGGATATAGGAAGAGCTTTTAAAAGAGGTCCTTAGAAAATTCAGTTTTGTCCCAAGTCAAAAATTTTTCCCAAACTGATAGTCCAAAGTGTGTTAATTTTTTAGATAAATCTGTAAATACATCTTTGTTTTGGAAATTATATTTTGATGGCTCTAAATATAAGGAAGGAGCAGGAGCAGGATGCATTCTGATTAGTCCAGAAGAAAGTAAGACCATGCTTACGTGCAGACTCAAATTCGATTGCACAAACAATACAGCAGAATACGAGGCCTTGGTGCAAGGCCTGTACAAAACAATCGGGTTGAACTTCAAGTATCTCAAAGTCTTCGGAGACTCTCAGATTGTCGTCAAATAGGTACGTAATAGTATACATTTCTTATCAGGTCATTTAAAAGACTATCAATCTTTAGTACAAGATTTGACTGAGCATTTCATAGCATTTAATATTTCCTCAACCTCGAGACTCCAAAACGCAAGCGCAGACCTTTTGGCTAACGTAGCCTCTAAGCTTATTCCCTCCGAAGATTTTAGTCCAGATAGATTCTCAATAGAACTAATATTTAGACCATCCATCCCTGAAAACATTACAAATTGGAGAGTATTCAATGATGATCCTGATATTGTAAATTTCCTTACTTCTGAAGGATCCTACTCCAATCAAATAATTGACTAAGACCATCACGATCGACAAATACAACAAAATAGCACTGATGATGCTATACCTAAATCGGTGGTTAAGTTAGAAGACTTATACAATTTGAAAATTCGGTTTAAAGGGTCTACCAATTCAAATCTCTACAGTCCAACTCTGAACTACGAATTAGTAAACCTAGGAACCGATGATAAACCACAAAACGTTAACCTAGGCCTCGGCCTGGCCCCTGAAGAAAAACTAGCGTATATTCGTCTTTTGAGACAATATAAAAATGTTTTTTCCTGGAATTATAATGAACTGAAGACATATGACACTTCTATCATTCAGCATACTATTCCTATGATCAATAACGAAAACCCTGTCCAACAGAAACTGAGAAAGATCCACCCCAATTTAGAAAATCAGATAAAAACTGAGCTAAATAAGTTATTAAAAGCTAGAATAATTTTCCCCGTCGGACATTTCAAATGGGTCTCCAATATGGTACCCGTTAGAAAGAAAAAAGAAGATATTAGAATCTGTATCAATTTTCAAAATCTTAACAAAGCCTGTCAAAAAGACAATTTTCCTCTTCCACCTATGGAACAAATACTACAGGCAGTAGCAGGCTCAGAACTGATGACTTTCTTGGATGGATTTTCAGGATATAATCAAGTGCTAGTATGTCCCGATGATCAGTTGAAAACCACATTTAGAACAAAATGGGGCACATACACATATCAGAAGATGCCACTTGGTTTGATTAATGATGGCGCTACATTTCAGAGAGCCATGGACATCGCATTCAAGGGTTTAGTCAATAAGTCTATAGTAATTTATTTGGATGATATAACAGTGTACTCCAAGAAGCGAAGCGACCATCTCAAAGACTTAAAACAAATCTTTCAACAATGTTTAAGGTATGGAATTTCACTTAACCCAAAGAAATCTTTTTTCGCATTAAGTGAAGGAAAACTTCTAGGATTCATAGTGTCAAAATCTGGTATTCAAATTGATCCTCACAGAATCAAAGAAATTTCTGAAATATCCCTACCACATAATAAAAAGTCCATGCAATCTTTCCTTGGTCAAATCAATTTTGTAAAGAGATTTGTCCCAGATTTTTCACAAATTGTGTCTCCTTTGCAAAACATGATTAAAAAGAATTCAAATTTTAAATGGGGTCAAGATGAACATGAAGCATTCAACCTGATCAACAAGCTATTATTAATGCTCCATTTTTAGCAACCCCAAATTTTTCAGAATCTTTTATTTGTACACATTTGCTTCAGAGAAATTATATGCCGCGATTCTAACTCAAGCAAATAAAAAAAAAGCAGAAGCCCCAATTGTGTTTTTTAGCTCAAATTTACAAGGTGCTGAACTCAATTATTCAGATGTGGAGAAACAGGCCTATGTTGTTTTCAAAGCAATCAAATATTTCAGACCTTTCTTACTTAAAACTCGTACTAAGATCATAGTACCGTTTCCAGCGGTAAGAAATCTTCTAGTACAGAAGGATGTGGGTGAGAAAAGGGCCAATTGGGTCACTGCTTTACAGGAATACGACCTTGAAATCAAACCAGCAAAGATCGTAAGAGGTCAAGTCTTTTGCAAAATGTTGGCAGGAGCATCGCAAATTTCTGAAATTTCATCTGAAGAGTTACAAATGTGTGAGGTGAGCCTAAACGATGCAGAATCATTGTATGATGACATCATTTATTACCTTAAGAATGGATATGCTCCATCACACCTGGATCACACTAAGAAAAGATATCTGAGATTGAAAGCTAAACAATATCAGCTCATAAATGATATTCTTTTTAGAAAGAATTATGATTCTATTCTTCTTAGATGTCTTGAAAAAGCTAAAGCTGAAAACGTTTTGCAGGAACTCCACGATGGACCAGCAGGCGGACACTATGCTGGAGATGCTACTGCACATAAGATCTTACCTGCAGGATATTACTGGCCTACGTTGTTCAAAGACTCACATAGTTACGTGAGGAAATGTCAAGTCTGCCAAACTACTGTTGGAAGACAAAAGAAACCGTCCCTGCCACTACAGCCGGTAAACATCGAGCAATCGTTCACTCAGTGGGGCTTGGAAATAATAGGTGAGATCGTTCCTCACTCTTATAAGAAGCATAGATACATCCTCACGACAACATATTATTTTACTAAATGGGTAGAAGCAGTTCCTCTCAAGACAGCCAATTCTGAAAATATTATTGAATTCATAGATCAATTTATAATCACTAGGTTCGGATTGCCATTGGCTTTAATGTTTGATAATGCATCATACTTTTCTGGAAATGCAATGACTGAATTTGAACTTAAAAGAGGGTTCAAACTAAAATATTCAGCCAATTACTATCTGCAAGGTAATGGGTTAGCTGAGTCAACAAATAAAAACCTATTCAGGATTATTAAAAGAATAGTTGACCAGAACCAAAAGAATTGGCATAAAGCTTTGGTAAATGCTTTATGGGTAGATTGAATAACAAAAAAAGCTTTGATCGGCACTTCTCCCTTTAATTTACTTTATGGGAAAGAAGTGGTTCTTCCAACTCACTTAGTCATTCCCTCCTTGTCTTTAATACAATACATTGATGAAGTACCTACTTCCTCCATACAACTAAGACAAATGGAAATAATTAAATTAGAAGAACAACGAGAACAAGCTAAGAAAACCCATGCTCATCATCAAGCACTAATAATATCCTCTTTTGATTCAAGCATAATAACCAGAAATTTTTTTCAAATGGGAGATTTAGTTTTAAAATGGGATAAGGAACATGAAGAAAAAGGCAAACATACAAAATTTCAAAATATGTGGCTAGGTCCTTTTCAGATTGTTGAAGTCATAGGTCCATCAACATTTGTCTTACAGGATTTAGTAGGTAGAAGGGATCATTTGCCTGTTAATGGACAAATCCTTAAAATATATTTTCCATAGAAGATTATTCTTCTATTTTGTAGAATAATTTTTCTTTTCTTTTTTATAAATAAAAATAGTTGTGAATGGTTACTATAGGTATTCACGGAAAAGACACCAATTCTCTTTAAGGTTTTGAGCTTTCCGCTTGTATAAATGGCAATTTTTTTTTTAGAATCTGATCTTTATTATTGATAGATACAATTAAAAACTTTAGCCTAGATATGATACTAGTTTCAACTTCAAAAAAATTTTCGAAAGCAACCTTTAGCAAAGAAATTGTTTTATATCAGCACTATGAAATATATCAATAGAAAAATAAAGATTCTCTGTAAAACAATTGTTTTCAAACTCTATTATTGTCATCCAGATCTTTCTTAAGGAAAACAATGACTTCCTCCCTGATTAAAGAAAAATCGTAGCATTCAAAGGAACAATCCAAGAAACACTATATCTTAAAGAATAAGAGGTCTCATCACAAGCCGACTTATCATGATCACAGATATTATAACTTGCTGACTTTGCCAATACTGTCCGTCAAAACAGGGCAATGACTCAAGATTGTTAAAATCAAAAGACAAGGGCTCTCATCACGAGCCAGCTTGTTCAGCAAGAGTGTAAATCAAGTGAATGACTGTGTCATAATTTGGCTGCCAAGCCAAGACATTGTTCTTTAAGAATAAAAAAGAAAATCAAGGAAAAAGTGTCAATGTGGGTTTTTCTTTGAAAGTTGTAGATCACCTTAACCAGGATAAAGGATCATTGTTGGGTAACAGGTAACCCTGTCGAGGCTATGGACGCCTGCTGGCAGCAGAGGCTCTACCTACGAAAACGAGCATATTTTAAAAATGGGCACACAGAGAAAACTTTATTTTATCTTTACAAGACCAAGTAATGGCTGATGTAAATACAAGGACAAGCCTAAGGAAGCAAAAAAATTAGAATAAAAAGAGGTTGAAACAAAATGTCATTGATAGGATAAGGCATAATGTACTCCATCTGTCCATAACAAAATTTAGATTTATGAAAAATTTTCTGTTTTGGAAGTTAAGATTCAATAAGAAAAGCAGAGATAACTGGTTCTTCCAATTGAATTGCCATTGTTGTGGCCACCAACAACCCCCCTCCTTCGTTAGTATTATCAATAACATAAAACAAGTGTAGACCCTTAGTAAAAAATTCAATTTTTTTTTGTATTATACTCCTTAAAAATATGTTGCATCGCAAGAAGAGAGTAGAACATTTCTTTATGAGCACAATAAAAACTGCGAAACAATGACGCAAAATTCATGGCATCGCATACATTAAGAAGCGCCCATAAATGAAGATCTTAAGAAATCTCCGATGGCCGATATACGACATTGCATGTCGCAACATCACATAAACAACACACAATGATTTAACACGATCTACGATCTTACGATGCCGCGATGCTGCGATGCTACAATCTGCGATCTGCAATCTGCAATATCACAATCTTGACAAAATGCGATAATGCGATAACGTAATGTAAGTTGCAGAAATCACCCATCGCAAATTTTCCTCGACTCAACATTCAAGAAAAGTTGTCAGTAAACCAAAAAATTGGATGCGCACCTTAAAGAAAATTAATGAATGTACGCCAAAGTGTTAATGAAGGACAATTTTGTGTTTCTCGAAGAGTCAGTTCACAATCGATGGCATTATTTTATACATTCGTAGAGCTTAGAGCTTTCGCAACAATATTTATTGTCATTACTCTTTTCCTTTGCGTGAACTGTAGGAATGAAAAACAAGAAACATCTAAAGAAAAAGGGAAAGCGTCAACGATCGGAGACAGAGAAGAGATGCCCTCATAAACGGATACCGCATGTAACGGAACCACAGATTCTAGAGCATTTCTGAACAGATGCTGACATCAGTAGCCAACTCAACACTGAGGGTCAAAATCTCACAAAAGCGGCATGTTTACAAAAAATCCTGAAGCTTATACCCGGTAAAGGAAAAGGTGCTAAAGGCGAAAAACGCACCAGAAAGGCCCAGATCAAAGAACGGAGGCAGTTTTCGATGCGCTAAGAAAATTGTTCAGAAAGCAAGGTCCCTAACCTACTTAGTCATTCACAAGTCCGGAAATCAAGATAGCAAAGGCAGAAGCAATTTGAGAGAAATTTTGGTCATTACCAAGTATATACCCAGTTAATTCACCTAGCCAGAGGATGATTCCCAAAAATATCTTCTAGTTTACTAAAAAATGGTGCCAGTGCTTGCCATTTCTGTTTGCCTAACTCAAGCAAAAGCATAAGGCAACCAACCGACTCTTCCCAGGGAAATGTTGAATGCTTTCAACATTAAGGAGAAAAAGCAGAAATAGTTAGGAATTAGATTCGATTTTTTAGAAATAAATTTGCTTAGAAAAAGGGCGGTCATTTAAACCGTATCCTAAATTTATGTAACTAAGTTATTTAGTTAGTAATATTTAAACCTTTCTCATGAATTTAGAGAAGGGTCCAGAAATTTGTCAAAACCTTGTCCTCAGAACATGCACTTTTGCACCCTCAGAGGAGGTTTTGATGAATGAAAGGATCAAGATTTATTGATGTTTGAATTTGATATCTGCTACTGATGTTGCACTTCTGTACTCTTAGCAGATATTAGAACAAGCAGAGATAGATCATTGTTGCTTGAAGCTTATGAGTAGGACCAATCATAAATGGTACTTTTATCTCTTGGCCATTTATGCTTATATTCTTAAAGCAATATACAATTTTTGGTTGTTTATATGTTATTACATGAATGTTTGTGTTACCATTTGGCACTTTTATACGGTGGAGACATTTATTTATGTTTAATGTGTGAATAACGTATTATGCGATATGTTTTTCACAACTGTTTTGCCTAACTTTTTATGCAAAGTGGTTCATCTTAATTGATTTCCATTCTTATAATTGTTGAATGATCTTTATTACCAGTTATTATTTGAAATCTCTTTAGATCGCATAATAGAAGAATCACATCCCGGGTTAGCATAGATTAGATGTGCTATTTTCATTAGATTACAATAGCTTAGAGTTAGATTAAAGTAGTTTAGATAGGAACTTTTAGATCAGCAACATCCAATTCTGCACACACACACACACCCTTAGATTGGGAAACTGATCCCATTATCCCCAGTTGGACCCGCTATACCAAACAGATAAGGAGCTGCCAACCAAGGTCCGGACCGGGCGGTATCCCCCTTGTTGTCGACCCGATTTTCGGGGATTCAACAGGTGGCTCAAGATAGCATGGAAATGGAGATACCACAAAAACTGACATGTTATTGTTGGTTGGTGATACATGACAAAACCCTTACATGGTCAAACCTACTAAAGAGGGGTTTTTATGGATTGAGTAGATGTGATTTATGCATGGATCAGTTAGAGGAAACTTGTCACCTATTGTTGAAGTGATCATTTGTTGTTGAATTGTGGAAGGAGGTCCTTAATCATCTTAAATTATCATCAATGTGGGATCGATTTTCGATGGAATCTTACCTCACAAACTAGTTCACGGAGAACAAGGAATACAAATCTATCTCTTTTTATATTATATGGGGCATTTGGAGGGCGCAAAACACTTTTATTGTTTACTAAAGGAGAGTAGGATATTGCCATTAAGATCACAGCCTACTTCCTAGACAAAGGGATGGTATCTTATAATTATCCTAAACGATGCATAACTATGAAAAATGTGTGGCACAAATTTTTGGTTAGGCTCTTTGATGGGTTTGCCTCATTAGAGGTCTGTGAATGTGGGTTGCTAATATTTATGAGGCCTGGTGACTTATATAAGTTTAAATGGTGTAATGAACATGTCACCAACACTAGGGATGAGCTCCTTTCCTTTTGGGGCATATTCAACAGTGCAAGGTGGTTGGATATCGATGATATTGACTTATTTGGAACTCTAAGTCGATCATCGATTAGGACAATCAACAATATACACTGTAGGATCCAACTCTTTCTCATTAGAAGGTAAGGATTAACACATTATTTTCTTCATTTCAGAGAGCATTAGTGTCCCACATATGTAGAGAACAAAATGTGGATGCAAACATATTATCAAAAGAAGGATGCAGGGTATCAGTGGATATGATCAATTTCCATGATTTTTACAAAGGCACCCTCATGAGGGATGGTCATATGAAAATATGAGGGAATCCTGCTTTTTTTGGTTCGATTTTGCATAGTTATGGGTCATGACAACATGTTTGAGTAGAGCATATCACTGTTTTTTGTAGCACAAATAGTATGTACTATAATTTTGTAATTATGCTACATAGTGATTATCATGTATATGATTTTGTGAATGAGGAGATTTTTTCCCTTTCTGTGGGATAATAAGGCGATCTTTCAGAAGCGGATTTAGTCACAATGTTAAAGTATTGTAGTTGATGCGTGAGGAATCTGGATGGCATGTGTATCAAAATTTCCTAGTTTATGTATGAGAATTGTTGGGGAATTCATGTCTTCAAAGTACCCTGTTCCTAGTCATGTTTCAATTGGAGAATGTATATCTTGGTCTATTGTCAAGTGAGGTAGGCAAACACTCTAATGGATGTGGGAATGAAGCAGTTTATTTAGACAATGTAATTTGCAAATGTTTCGAATATAAATGAAAAAATCATTTTTTGCTTCTGATTATATATAATAATAATAATAATAATAAATTCAAGTTTCAACAAAAATGATACTTAAATTACTGTCCCCGAAATCACTTCCATAGGGGCATAAAAAAACAAAAGATGTAGTTATACCTCCCCTTTTGTGGTTATTGGAGGGATGAGATGAGGTGTAATTAGTGACCAAAATCCCAAAGACTTTGGTGTGAGATAGAACGGAGGTATAGGAAGGGTAGGCCACACATGTAGCTATTTACAGAGAGTTCAAAGTCTAGGTGTGGTGGAGGTGAGGCAAATATAAATTATTCATCGCTTTGGTAATTATCGGAAGGAAAAGAGGAGATGTAATTCTGGATGGAGACCTCCCAAGTCTCAATGCGTTGGAGACAGGGCAGAAACAAAATAAGGATGAAAGGATGATTTATTTTAAACGCTTTATGTTATTCGAAATAAAGTCAAGATAAACAGTATGATGACTATTAATGTAGGGTTTTCTTTATTTTATCCAGATGCAAGTTTTTTTTCCTATTTCTACTATAAGCAAGAAGGGATGGATTTTGATGGTCAAATTTCCCATCATGAGGTGATTTTACCATCAAATATGGTTAAAGAAAATTATTTAACTATCAAAATTCTTCTTTGAAAGCAGATCAATAACTGTGAAAATCGACTAGAGGGTTTGCTTTTAAATTCTAGCCCTATGTGAAAGAATTAAAAAACGTTAGTCTATAGTCAAGATAATAAATAAAGTCAATATATTGTTCATCTGAAAAATGGGAAGGTTGTACTTAATGGTGTTGTCTAGAAATTCTCTCGAAAAGTTATTTTTCGTCAAAATTCGATGTTTTTTTTTTCCAAAAATCTGATCATAGGAGCGTTTGAATCGGTTTATTGATGGTGGAAATGGATTCAACACCCATCAAAACTCTTATGCACCAAAAATCTTGATGTTTGATAGTTGTAACTTAGATTTCCCAAACTTTGCAATATTTTGCCAAAAATCATACCAGAATTTCCACTATTTCTAAAGTCTATTTATGGCCTTATTATACTACTCTATAATTATCTGTTGAGCAATGGAGGTTTGAAAAAGGGAAAGAGTGTACTTATTCACCTGCTTCTATAATTATTAGAATGAGTTGGTTATTTTATATTTAGTAATTTATTTTAATAATTTAAAATAAAATTTACATTTTACTATAATATTAACATTTATTATTTATTAAAAATAAAATTAAGAAAATGTGTTAATTTCTATCTATATATAATATATTATATATATTATATATATATATATATGTAAATTTTATCGATGTATGGATAGTTATATTTAATTGTAGCTTTTATGAATATTCCGAAATCATATCTCTAAAATCTGATTAAATCGTTTGGCGTTTTATTTGGAAACACAACAAGGTCAAACAATTTGCATCAGTATGTTTGTATTTGTTGTGTAATAATGTCTCCAACCTCTTTAGACATGTTATGCTTCTAATGAAAACCCAAAAAAATCGGTAATGATGGCTATTATCACCGGTGCCAAAAGAAATCTTTCATGCTGTTATCCTGGCGATAGTCTTTCAAGTGTGGACTATGCCCAACATTCCATAATTAGTTTATTTTTCACTTTTTAAGTATTAACTTTCATAACACAGTAGAAAAATTCAATTAAACATTTTCATCATCATTATAATTTTACACATATGCACAACGGATACAATATTTAACAGGAGGGGAAACACCCTGAAGATGAGTCTTCCCACAGTAATAATGATAATGCTTCAAAATATATAATAACAATCCTTGAAGAGGAATCCCAACTTCCTTCTCACAAAATCTGCCAAAATACACAACTGAGCCTGCACTGTGCAGCCTACCGAAACTTTTGTTCAAGAGCACCCACCCCTCACTAGGTTGAGTTTCCCAACTTTCCGGGCAGAGGCACCCACCCCTTCACCACCCTCCACACCACTCGTTGTACCAACTGGTTCAACTGTTGTCATATCATTAAGCTGAACTCACCTATTCATTCAGGCTTGCCCATGATGTGTCGTCTGCCTGTCTTCCACTGTAACTCGACCTCTATTCAGCGCTTGCCCAGTGCTTGCCCTAACTCTGTGTACCCACCCGACTGTATCTCGACCACTTTCCCTGCCCTATCGTAGACTCATCCATCCACAATGCTAGCAATAGACTCGCCTATTGGTTTTGTCACACCTGCACCATAGAACCATTCCACCTGCACCATAGAACTACCCATCCACAGACCGCCTGTTCAACCCAACTCACTGGCATGCAACACACCCTCCATGGGTCACCCACACCTCGTTAGACTCGTCGGTTCACCTGTCGTGGAGCGTGCCCTTTGTGATTCGCTTGCCCAACCTCCAGCTCACTGAAACCCATGTTCTGTTCACCTAGCTCGGTGCTTCGGTTATGTTTCCCACCTGCACCTTGTCACTCACCTTATGCACCCAACCTTCTAGCTCGCCCTTCACCCTTGATCTCACCTATGTTGAACTTCTAAGACTTGAATGATTTCCTTCATCCATCCAACCATCTACCTATATATTCACTCCACCATGGATGGTTCATGGGTAGGCCTGCCCAAGCCGATCTATCAATTTGGCCAACTCACCCACATAACATGTCAGCTCGCTCATCCTTCACATTAGCTCACCCACATCATCACCTTTTCTGGTCCACATGCCAAACTTGCATGATATAATTTGTCCTTCACGAAGTTTTCCATAGTTAGCCAAATTCGCGACTTTCAGTTTTTTGACACCTTCGTTGTATCATCGTAATCATATCCTATGCGCCTTTAACTGACCACCCTAGCTCATTGTTGTCCTCCAACTCATCCCATTGTTGTAATGAAACGTCACAACTAGTGTGCTGGCTGACCAACTCATCACGTTTAAACGGGAGTGCCCACCCAACTTGTCGCACATCACATCCACAACTCATGGGCTTGATATAATGGCCCTCAATAGCACTATCGCTCCACTCATCCAACAAATAGATGATGTTGTACGGTTGGATGACAATCATCACATTTTGGAAAATAAGTTAAATCACATGAATAGGCTCTTGCTTGATATTAGTGATCAATCCAAGATTCGCAAAAGACGCCCCCTCAATCTCTGTAAAAATTTATGTGAAGGTTGCAAGACACAATTGGAAGACAAATACAGTTGATTGATTTCTATAGAAGGTGGTAGTGATGCATTAATTGCTTCCTTTGCAACCCTAAACTCTCTACAAATATCCAAAAGTGGAAGAAAAATTTTGATGACCTTTTAAGAATTTTCAAACCAACTTCTTTGTGTTTCACAATGCTCAACAAATTGTATTCACGACACCACAACAAGCGAACTTACTGCTTCAGGATGAACTAGACACTAGACTGGTAGGGTTGGAAATTAAATCTACAGAGATATGACTTAAGAGGTGGCTTATAGAAGCTCCCCGTGATTGGATATTTGTTGTATATGATATGGGAGGGGTTGGAAAAACAAAATTGCTAAAAATGGTCTGCAACATCTCTAATGCGATTAGTATTTTTTATCATGTGATTTGGGTTGCAGTTGCTTAACTTTCCATTTTGGAGTTGCATAGTCATGGATTTTGCAATCAAATTAGATCTCACTAGTTGTCCTTATAATGATGTTGATATGTGGAAGATGAAGTTTTTGTCCATCTCAGGACAAAGAATTTTTTCCTAACTTTAGATGACATGCGTAGTGACTGAAATAATTAAGCGTGGAATTTGGCGAGGAAAAAAAGGCAGAAAAGTTGTATTCTCTATTCAAAATAGAGATCGGATTCTAGAAATGAATGTAGACCACTCCATGTAAATACAACCACTGCCAAGAGAGGAGGCTTGGGATTTGTTTTCCAAAGTAGGATTTAAAGATGGGCATGTTCATGAGGACATAGAGTATATTGCCAAAGTTGTCATCGAGGATTGTAAAGGGTTTCCCTTGGCTATAAATGTAACAACCTCAATAATTATTGGAATACAGGCTGCGAATGAGTGGAACCTTTATTCAAAGCAAATTCAAATAGTGGATTCAATTTTTTCAAGAAATAAACAATAAATAAAGAAATTATTTTAACATCCAAAATATTAAAGATAGTCTATGGGATAGATTGTTTTGCCATTTTGTTCTTGTATTCAACATTTCTATTATGAAGGCTCACAATAAATGCTCTCAACTTTTTGACAAACTCCTCGCTTAATAGATTATTTTAAGAGCTAGTTTCCAAAATAACTGCATAATTTTCTCTGCTATCTTTGAAGGCCTCACATTCTAAAATGAAATTCTTTTTAGTTTTGTATTTTTCGAAAGAGTAAGAAATGCATACTCTTTCTTCCCACACTTCTTTTGGCCTTTTCCAGTGCCCCGTTTCACAACGGACGTGATGAGAATTAGTCCTTAACTGAGTAATAATAATTTTGGCTCTCCAAGAAAATATTGTCCCCTATGTATGCTTTTTGTTGATGATTATGAGTGAGATTAAACTCTTCAATATAATAATTTTTTTCTTCTCCCTATCTCCTTATCTAAAGTATGCTTTTGGAACTATCCATAACAAAAGTTTTTAACTATTTACTCTTTGTGAGACACATGTTCAAGAAATACCCCATTTATTAAACCATTTGTTATTTTGTTGCAACAAGTCTTATTTATTTTGCATAATAAGTCAATAAAGAAGACCTTAGGCCATATTCCCCTCTTCCATTTTCTAATTTTTTTTTTAATATCTTATGACTCACACCATAGTGATTGCTTCAATAGGAATAACCCTTATTTCACTTAAGAAGATATCATAAGGAACTGCAATTTTAATTTTAAACTTTTTTGTAATCAACCACTTCTGAATTTTCCCAATTTGTTTCCACTGCACGCCAGATGTATTGTTTGCCCACACTTCACAACAATAGAGAATCACAAGAATTACTAAAAGCCTAAAAAGAATTTGAGTGGTCTTCCAGTCCCATAACTCCGCCTCTTTACACCTACTTTAAAAAAAATAAAATGTTTTCCAAGCCCCCAAATTTATTTTATTTCTACATTCATCCCAACTTATATTTCTATTCAAGTCAATTCTAAAATATTTGTAATCTGTAACTTCTCCCAGAGTGTTTCCTTCAAAGTAGAACTTATGCTAGTTATGTTTTCTTTTGTTAAATAAAACCACTATTTTAATTTTGCTAATATTGGCTCGCATCCCCACATTTATGCAAAAATACTCAAGGGAATGTAAATGTTCTTGCGATCCAAGAGAAAATTTAGCAATCAGAATAATATCATTTGCATACAGAAGAAGCCTTATAACAAACTCACCTAAATGGATACCATCACCCCTTGTGATTTTAACCACTCTTCATGCTTGTCAATATATAAACCAAAAAGGGTAAGGGACAATGGAAAACCTTGCGTGAGCCAGATATCATTTCTAAAAATTTCATAATTGGCTGCCAAAGTTCTAATTTTGAGTTTCACCTCTTCATACAGCCTATGCACAATTGCTCTCAAATTACTAGGAACCCCAAGTTATTCCATTATTTGCCAAATTTTATCGTTATGAAACATGTCAAAGGATTTTCTGAAATAAAAAAAAAAGCAACAAAATTCTTCTTCCTTTTTTTCCCAAACATTTTCAATCATGTTCCTTAATTTTATACCATGACCAATTGTGGAATGTTTAAGTATAAAACCTACTTTCCCTTTAGTATGTTTATCTTTTCCTCGGTTCCCACTTGGTGAATTTATTTTCTAGCATGCTTCAAAATAACTTTGAAAATAAGGGATTTATCACTATGGTCCTATAATTTGAGGGATTATTGACATCAACGCTCTTGAAAAGAGTTATTTCCAAAATCGTTCTCCAATCTGTGGGTGACCCCTATTGTATGATGTTGTTCAAAATTTTTGTAATGTGAGGTGCAAGAATTTTTAAGCCCCACTTTAGATACTTTTCTTGGAGTTCAACTAAGTATTTTTCTTTTCCAAGAACCAAGTTCTTTATGCCCTTCTCTACCTTTTGCATTGTGAAGAGTTTAATATTAATGTTGACCAAGGGAGGAGGATCAATTATGAGTTTCGGAGTTGTAATTCAACAAACTCCTTCAACACTTAATTTTTCAACCTCGGGCTACATAATATTAGAGGCATAGAACAGGAAATGCCAAATGATTACGGTATTCACTTCTGTAAGATCTACTTATAATTTCTCTACTTGCACTTGCAGAATCAAAAGAATGGAAAGAATCAACCCCAAGGAAGTCTGGTATTAGAATCAACTGAAAGAAATACTTGCAAAAATTTAATAGAAAGGAATTGAAACAACTCGGTGACCAAATTCAAAGAAATATGGAAAAGAAATAGAAGAAAATATCCTTGTGATTGAGTTTCAAATGCTTTAAGAAATAGAATGAATAATTATGAACCTAGTTAAATTTGTCTCTATAAGAAAGGTTTCATTGATGTATCGAAACATTGTTTTTGGACCTGGTTTTCTGACTTGGTATTGGAACCCTAAGTTCTTGTACTAAAATTCTCTGTTCCTTTACCAGAACCAGTTGTTCATGTACTTAGAACCAGTTTTTCCTATGTGAAGGAATCAATGTCCTTGTACTGCATTCTACTACTCCTATATTGAAGCAGCTTTTGTCGTCAATCACTTTTACCACACATAAAGTTTGTCAACATTAACGCACTATAAACAAATGTGAGCAGAAAGGAAATATTAACTCAATCATTCAAGAGTAACAGATATCCTTTAACAATCAAAAATTCAAAATAGGAGTATTGTGAAGGGTGAAGAAAACCCTCAGTCGACAGAAAGACTTTTGCATGAAAACAATAAATGACTACTTGAAAGGAAAAGTGCTCCTCTCCTTTAGGTTTTTGTTACAACATGAATAAAGTTTTCTCAGAATAAATATTTAAACTCAGAAAATGTTTTAAATAATTCCTAGTCGTTTGATAAGTTCTTATATTTCTTCAAGGAAAATATCAAAGTTATCTTTGTATAAAGATTTACTTATGTTGTATCATACCTATTTTTTAAACCAAAACACATTCGAATGGATCAAAAATAAGTCAACTGAAAGTAAATGAACTTGTAAATGATTTAGCTAAAAGAAAATCTACTAGAATGATTTAACTAGAAATAGCTCAGAAGCCAATCAAAACTTGAGGGAATGTAGGGAAACACTTGTATCAAAAGACAATCATTCAATACCTAGAAAGGAAGACTAAGGAAATGCTATAAATTAGATTAGACAACACACTTACATACCAGAAGCCCTCAGATCTGAGATGAACACGTGTTTTCACCAAGAAACCATCATTCTAAGATTTAAATAAATAAAATAAACACTCTTCTACTCAAAACAATATGATAAATTATAGCACACCACGAGACAAAGGGATAACAAGATGGGTTGGATAGGCCCTAGCCATCCATCTCATTTCTCTTTATGAAAACTTGAAGATCAACTACGGAAAAGGAACATCACATAAGATAAGAACCCAGAATAGATTGAATTGGCATTGCTCCTTAAATTATTAGATTTTGCTCCAAATATACATCAAAGCTTCATAGTTCCAACCCAAAGACAGGCGATACAAAATAGAGTCTACACAGTAGCAAAAATTCCCAAATGTATTGCTACCTAGTTCTAGCCCAAAAACCTATTTATACCTATACATTCAGCTCTTGGCCGCAACATAAACTTAATCAAGATTGTGCTAGTCAAAAACTGACCTCCTCTTTTCGTGCTTGCCTCAATGCTTCGAGCTTATTTTAGAGTATAAAATTGATCCTTAGCAAGGAATGCACGCCAGTTTCTCAATAGATACAATGTTTTGGCAGTGAGAGAGGTAAATTTGTCAGTTGTCTTCAAGTACACGAATGGAGGACGATAGAAGAACCTGCCTGCACCAGCCAACTTTTACTCCAATTAATGACTTTTACTTCATCATGTATTTAAGGAAATGGAAAATAAATAAGTTACAAAGACACATAAATTTATTTAACCTTTTAAATAATAGTTAACCATATATAGCCCATATTTACCAAAGTCATGAAGAGTCCATGAATATGTGTAAAAGATTGAGTTCCAATTGTGAAACAGAGGGTTTAAAGGGTAGGATTAAGACAAGTTTAGTGTTAAAATTAGGACAATTATGGAGACCAACAATGTAATTTTGGATCCCTCTCATATATGTCTCTTGCATAGTAAAACCATTTAGAAATTGTAATACTAATTTCCATTTGCATCTTTCTCATTTGGAGCTTCTTCCAAAATAATTTGGGGTTATTTTTCCCAAGGATGATTAGTTCTTCCCTTCTTGAAACCATGGAATCAACCTTTTTATTTCTTAATATAAGCTTATAAGATTTGAGTTTTATGTTATCCTTGTCTGACTCTTTCAACAATCTCCTTACCTTTTTGCATTATTCTTCAAACCAAGCATTAACCATAATGCAATTTGTTTCATACTTCTTAATTTTTTCTCTTTTGCACTCTGCAAGTGGGCTTTGAATTAAATGTGTTAATTGGTGACTATGAAGGCCATGGATCAAAATTTTCTCCTTCTCGGAGAGTCTCTGTAGTGTTATTTTGAATGTATTACAATTTTATGGTGTTATAATAATTCTTCCCTTTTGGATATTTTGTTTAACAAAACTGAGTTTTTGACCCTAACTGCTTCTTTCTAGTCCAAGAGAAACTTAAATAAATTGGATTGTGATCTGATTTTAAATCCCAAAGTCGTTTTCCAGTCAAAACTTCTTCCATTTTCTCAGAAAACAATGCGATAAAATTACATAATCTACTATGTTTTCTCCATTGTAAGTAGTGCAAGTGAAATTACCATACATTTCCCATCTAGACAAACCATTAATGACTAAATCAAAAACCCCACATAAAGTAAGAAATTGTTCACAAAAAATATTGCAACCCTTATCCTTTGAAATTCTTTCGCACTGATGATTACTCTCTTCTGTAAGCTAGATAGTGTCGCAATCTTCTTTACAACAAATAATGCTAGCTTTCTCACTTGCAGTCTTAGCATTGAAATCACACACTATAAGGACTTGGCCTGGTTGATAATATGTGTGGTATTCAATTTTAAGGCTACAAAGGGATCTTTGTGATCAAGCCCTCTACTTTTGTAAGTTTTTGAAACTTGAGGCACAAAAAAGCACACTTCAATTCTAATGTGATTTCCATTTTTTGATGTTTTAAACCAAATAAATTGTTTATTTGAGTCCTATTTTTCTAACTAAATGAAACACCCTTATTTTTCCCTTACTAATAACATGATACCCTCATGTCCTTTGCCATTCCCTATTGCCTTGTTCCACACTAGCATATTCTAGTACCCTTCAAACAAATTTGTCTTGCACCCTTCATGCTCATGTGTTTCTATGAGGAAAATTATGTCTCTATCTTTCGCAATAGGCCCTAACCTAGGTCATCATCTCCATGGGTAACCTATGTAGTTCCAACAAGCTAATCCTAACGAAACCTAGATATGACTTTATTGTTATTTTCTTTGACATACAAGACACACAGTTGAGTCTTTGTTCCTTTTTTCCCATACTAACCTTGTTGCATGGTTTCCTATTAAATAATTTGTTTCCTCTTCTTTTTTACCATCGTGTTACTTTGTTTTGGAAAGAATTCCAAAATGCGGTATCACAAATTTACTTTTATAAATCCATGCTCTCTTTCCCTCGTCCTTTGCTTCCCTAACCTTTGACATGTCCTCCCTCGTTTCCTCTTGTGTCTTATAATTAAATCTTCTTCTAGAAAAAAGAGAGAATCCCTCAAAGGATGTTTCTTGTTGATAATCATATATTTATCACGCAAGCTAGGCATGATGACTCTTATGGGCCTTTATCTCTCACCGTTAATCTTACCTACCCTTCATGCTTGGTATATTTGTCTTTTCCAAAGCAACTTGTCTTCTAAGAATTCGCTTGCAATGTTAAGAGTACATTCATTTATCCCATAGTCTTTCAGCCCTCTAATAATTATGTTTTTTGCTCTATCTTTCCTTTCCTTTATTTCTCTATCTTGCATGTTGTGAACCCAAATGTTTGATTCTCCTTCCCTATTAGGACAATTGCTAATAGTTTGAGCACAAGTTTTTGAAACCCTTGTAGAACCTCCTTTCCTTTTGTCTCTTTCTTTCTATTCATGGTTGTCTATTTGGGCAACTACTTTCCCTTTATCCTGGGATGGTTTCAAATTCACCACTTATGTATTTTCCACTATATATTTCTTTGTGTTTTGCACATTTTTCTTCATGTGTTTCTATTCTGTTTTCCCTATCAAGCAAGCTTCCTCTAGCAATGCCACTTGCTCCTTCAAAACTTCATTTATTTTTGCTAAAGCTTGATTTTTAGCTCTTATTACATGCATTTTATGATCTCCTTTATGCTATTTAGCTTATAAAACCTCCAACCTCTTCTTTGCAGTTAACGATTATTTCACATACATATCATATGACCAAGTGAGTGGTGTGGATACGAGGCTATAGAAGGTAGAATCATCGATCACTTTTACTGTTGGGCTACTGTTGCCATATGCTTGTAAAGGATACTTGTTTGAATATTACTTATTATGAAGCGTCTGACTACTTTCCCTTTAGGATAATTTTTTCCTCGTCTACTCCCATTTTAGGCATGCTAGTCTTCACTTTAAAATGTCCCGATACTATTTGGCATTGACCCAAACACACTTACCTGCTTTGGCTTATGAGGAAATTTTCACTTGTCTTAGATCATTTGTTTCAACATGCTTTGAAATTTCTTGTCCTGTTCTCATGTTTGAATGCATTTATGTTGCACTGTCCTTTCACCAATTGTAGAGTCTCACTGAAAAAATGTTCCCTATGGCTTAGAAAGACACTCACAATCTTTTTTTTGTTTTTGTTTTTGTTTTTGGTTTTTTTTTTTTTAAATGACAGTGGCCATTTGATACTACCTTTGCTCGATATAGAACTAGCGGGAAATGGAAATGGAAATGGAAACCTTTCCTTCATTCAAGCGCTACTAATCGACAAACCTTATTGCAAATCCTTGTATTCATGAATCGATGTCGGAATCTCCTACCCATTTTTATATTTTATAAAACCTTTTGTTTTTAATTTATGACAAAATACGGTATCAGTTTCAAACGAGAATTGTTATTGAGCTTTTTCTCCACTTCTACGCCACTTCTTTCTCTTGAAGTTATTGTCTTCCACTCAACTCCATTCGTTTTTTCCTTCGCCTTTGCCTTTCCTATCTTGTAATAAGAGGACAAACCCCAATTTCAAAGTCAAAACTAATGAGTCAGCGTATCATACTCATCCTTGCATTGACTGAGATCTATATTGGTGATGAGATGGAGCTAGGATAGTTTACCCCATGCTCATTTGAAAACTTGTTTTTTGTATTGTGTGATGTTTGTAGAAGACTGATACATTTAGGTGCACACTATGTTACACATGTGGATTGTAGAAGGTATAATAAAGAGAAAATATGTGGACACTTTAATGGATACTGCACACAACTATGTAAATTTAGTTACACATTGTTCCTTATTCTAGTTGGTTTTGAATTCTTGATGTTGCATGTGACATGGACAATTATGTATCCATGGCAGGCCAACATTGCCCTCACATCGATGCCCTTTTCATAGAAATCAACATTCATGATAATTGCAAAAGGCTCTCCCTTTAGGTGATACATATTTAATGCATATGGGGGATAGTTTAATTGGCCATTTCCATGTTTTTTTATTGCCTTGACAAATCATGACCCAAGGGCATCTAAGCTAACACAGTCACCCGGGGATCTCACTCGGCCTAGGCCACCAGCCCTAAGTTGATTGGATTTTAACATGTAACCCCCCCCCTTGCATGAGCACAACAGCCTTCATGAGGTTTGATCATGAGTTACCTTACTAGCGAAGTCCATCCTCAACCAATTGTGCTAGTGGGACTTAACATCGGCCATTGTCATGTTATAAAGTAATGCAAACCACAATATTTAATTTTCAAACCCCCATTGGGTCAAACCAACAAAACTAACATATGTGGAATATTTAATGTATGTTGGTGGCGTTTTACCACATATATTATTAAGTTTTGTTAGGGTCCTATAATATAGGTAATTTATTTTTGCAACTATCTATTTTTGGAATCCATTTGTAGAGTTTAGCTTATGAATGACTAGGTGTCATAGCCTAAAGGTTTCATGTCTAAGGAACCATTTAGTTTTTGAATTCTGGTGGCCAAGACAAAGTATGGATTTTTGAGATATTTTTTGCATATAAATTCTAGTTCATATCATCTTGTAGGTGTTTTCATAGTAAAATGATCAGAATCATCTTTCCAATGGTATATCTAGTGCTTCAAACTGACTTCTGGATCAAAAGATAGGGCAAGTTGAAGTCTACTCAAAACCCCAAAACAAAGAAAATTGTCTGTGTGAAACTATTTATTTGAAGTATCAAAGCTAATTCAAAAATAATAAAATCTATAAACTATATCTATCACATGTATTTATCATATGCCAGCCAAAGTCAAGAATCCAAAAATCAAATCATATGATCACACCCCTTACTTCATATATCAAACTTTCCCTCTAGATATGGGAAGATTAAATCAATGGTTATGAATATATTAGGGGTCCCCATAGCCCCTTCGACATTTAAGGGGGGGGCGAGGGGTGTCGAGGGAGTTGTTTTCAACCTCTATAAAAATATGGTTTTTATGGATGGGACACTGACACTGAGCGAAAATGATACTCATGTAAATGAGCCTAAGTAATAATAAAGCTAAGATAAATGAGGCTAAAGTAAAATTAATTTTACAAGTACATGTGAATTTGAATTTACTGGTGTAGGTGAATTGAGTTTACATGTGAAAGTAAATAGAGGATGAGTAAAAAATGAGTTTTTACAAAGAAGGTAAAATAACACATAGTTTTCCAAAATCCATGGGAAGAGAAAAGAAGCCATGAATTTACAAAACAACACATGGTTTTGGAAATATATGGGAAGACACAACATCACATGGATTTAGAAAACAAGGCATGGATTTATAAGATGGTTTATTAAATCATGCAAACAAATATGTTTGAGATTTTAATTATGAAATTCATTTAAGGGTTTAATCAAAATATTTCGAAATATTATTTAAAATATATATTGTTTCTCAAATATTTTGTGACAATGAGGAAGTATTCAAAATATGATGAAAGGCAAAAAGGACAGAAATAGAACTCGAAGGCAGAGAAATCAGATTTAAGAGGGTAGTTGGGTGGTTTTGTGAAGATAGTTTCAACCTTTTTCTAGATTTCAAGGGCATGCAAATTAGTCTAAGACACCTAGCAGTAGAATATCTATAGATTGAGGATCATTTTTGTAGATTTCCAACAGTTAGTGAACCAATTCTAGATTTCAATGCAGGATACTTACAAAGAGTTCAATATTTCCACCAGATAATTTGGAGATATTATGTTATTTTACTTTATTTTCAAGAAATTGTTAGAGAATATTTTGTAATCAGTACCTTTTTTGGAATCTAAATATAGTTTAACAATTTTTTTTTTATAAATATGTTGTAATAGGACATAGAGCGTGTTGATTTTTATGGAAGAAAAGGACTATTGATGTAAATCTACTCCACAAGGTCAAGTGGACAAATTTTCAGTAAGACAGAAGCTTTTCAGGATTCCTGTGTCATATTTGTTTGGTGAAGTGATATTCTCTCTTGTTATTGTGTTTTCCTTTCCCGATAATTTCACATGTGTTTCCAATATTTTTTATTCAAACCAAATAAAGAATCTGAATTTGTTTAAATACAATCAATTCCATCTTTTGAACAATTTCAATGTTTTTAACCGAATTTAAGCAATAGAATTCTTAATTGTTCTATGTTTAATGGCTTCTTAGTCATTTATTCTTTCCCATCTCATTGAGCATATAAGATCCAACGAATCTACCTACCTTACCGTGTTAAACTCATATGTCACTACTAGAAGGATCCACCTAAAGCAAATTGGCTCCATTTCCCAATTGTCCCTTCTTACATTATCTACCAAACAATCAATTCAAAAACCAAACCTTGAAGTTTAACATCTAGCCTAAAATTCTAAAATCAAACAAAACTAAATCTAACAGAGAGATCTCTCTCTAAGTTTAGGAGGGCTAGCTTCTAGACTTGAAAGTGGTTTTGTGGTTACCTTTGCATTTCTTTTACAGTCTTAAGAAATGCAAAGTGCTAACAAGTTGTAAATAGGATTTGCTACAATACCATGGCTTATCAAAAAACTGTAACTCATTTCACAATAAAAATAATTTCTACATATTTTATTTTATTTTAATTAAGAAGAATTTTTCATTTAAATCTAAAATCAAAATGGTTATAATTACTTTTGACATATATCTGAACTCTATGTCCTCACTATTACTAAAAATTTTATTGTTGATATTCCATAGAGATTAAATCAAAGTTTTAATAAATTAAAAATGAGAATATGTTTTTTTTTTTTTTTTTTTTTTTTTTTTTTTTTTTTTTTTTTTTTTTTTTTTTTTTACGTTAAGACTAACCTAAGTACCCACGGGGATTTGAACCGGTGACCTATCGCAAGGAGTGCCTTAACAACGCACCCATTCACCGTCAATCCAAAGCCCCGTGGGCTAAAAAATGAGTGAATATGTTGATATATATAGATGTGAAATTATATTCTTATTATATTTATCACTATATATTATATAAAATTGTATGATATATATATATTATATATATATATATATATATATATATATATATACTTTTACTTGATCTGACATTCAAAAATGTTGACAAACCTACATACATAACATTACTTACATTACACATGTCTCCCTTATATTGGGTTGTAGAAGCCAAATGGGAAGTTGAAATCAATAAATGGAAGGAAAAAGTTTTGAAATAGGAAGCTAAGTTTTGTTAGAAAATTATATATTATAGAGAAATGGAACACATAGAATATAGCATAAATATAAGCACAGAAAATGCATAAAACGAGAGAGACACAGATATACGTGGTTCACTCAGTTTGGGCTACGTCCACCATGAATAGCCAATCCTTCCTTTCTATTATCTAGCAAAATGAAGAGACACAATTGACACAACCTACAACAGATCTGCTGTAATATCCTCTATTTTCTCTCACAGTCTCACCTCTCTATTTCTCTCTCTGAGAATACACATCTATTACACAACCTCAATACAATGCCCTCATACGAAGAGAGGGGTTGCCTTCTAGGGCAAAAGACCCTAAACTAAACTTGAGTTCTACTGTCAGATCATCTACTTAATGAATGACCCTCATTGACTAGAAATTACTATACTTTTACAAGGCAATCTTACCTCTATTTTTAGCTTCAAGGAGGGGTGTACAAATTTCCTAGGGTATACATGTGGCTGAAACAAAGACCTCTAAGTAATCATGCTCCAAACCCAACAATCTCCCACTTGGAGAATGATTGTAGCAACTCCGTTGTTGCTTTATTTGTTGGACAATGACTCCTATTTGGCCTTGGCTATTTCTCATCTTCATCGTCATCCTTGAAGACCAATTGGAACAGAGCATATTCTCAGTTTCTCCCTGGTTACAATTTTTTTTGTCATGTCTACAGGATTCTAGCTAGTGTGTATCTTTTCCAGCTTCAACTCTCCATCTTCCAACACTGATCGTATGAAATGGTACTTGAGCTGTATGTGTTTAGTCCTGGAATGAAATGCTAAATTCTTTGCAAGATGAATAACACTTTGGCTATCACTGTATAATGTGCCCATATCATGCTCCTTACCCAATTCACCCATAAAACTTTGTAACGAATTCATTTCTTTACTAGCCTCTATAGCAGCAACATACTCTGCTTTTGTTGTTGAAATTGCAACAACACTTTGGATTTTTGAAACCCAACTGACAGTTGTTCCACCTACAGTAAATACATATCGTGTAGTGATCCTCCTGTTATCTCTATCACCTGCCATATATGCATCAACATATCCTTGTAGAGAAATGTTTGAACCACCAAAGCATAATGCTTGATTTGTGGTACATTTCAAATATTTGAGAATCCATTTCACTCCCATCCAATGTTCCTTTCCTAGATTGTTCATGTACCTAGTTACAACTCCCATTGCATGTGCAATAGTAGGCCTTATGCATACGATTGCATATATTAAGCTTCCAACTGCTGATGCATATGGAACTTTAGACATATAATTGATGTCTTCTTGGGTCTTTGGGCACATTCCCTTACTAAGTTTGAAATGACTAGCAAAAGGTGTACTAACTCGTTTTGCGTTGTGCATATTAAATCTTCTCAACACCTTTTGTATGTACTCATTTTGAGACAATCTTAATTTGTGATTTTTCCTGTCTCTAGTTATTCTCATACTAAGGATTTGTTTTGCAGCTCCTAAATCCTTCATTGGAAATGAATTTGCCAATTTTCTTTTGAGCACATTTATTTCCTGCAGGTTAGACCCTACAACAAGAATGTCATCTACATACAATAACAATATAATAAAGTTGTCATCATTTTGCTTTTTCAGATAAACACAATGATCAGAGTTACATCTAGTATAACCTTGTTTAGGCATAAACTTGTCAAATTTTAGATACCACTACCTTGGAGCCTATTTTAAGCCATACAATCTCTTCTTGAACTTGCACACTAGTTTCTCCTTCGCTTTTACCTCATATCCTTGTGGCTTCTGCATACAAATCCCCATGGAGAAAGGTTGTCTTTACATCTAACCACTCAAGATGCAAATCTTCAACTGCTACTAGACTTAAAATAGTTTTGATTGAAGTCATTTTAACAACAGGAGAAAATATTTCATCAAAATCAATACTTTCTTATGTGCAAACCACTTCACCACAAGTCTAGCTTTGTAACTTTGTTTTCCTCCATCTTCTTCCTTGAGCCTGTAAACCCATTTATTCTTCAATGTAGCTTTTCCTGCAGGCAACTTGACTAAGTACAAAGTCCGGTTATGCATTAAGGAGTCCATCTCTTCTTCCATGGCTAGCTCCCACTTCTTCCTGCTTTTAACCTACATTGCTTCTTCATAACATTCGGGTTCACTAGAATCAGTCAACAATAAATAATATAAAGAAGGAGAGTATCGTTCAAGAGGTATACTTATCCTAGTAGATCTTCTAACACCACTTTCAGGTGTTTGGGGTGCCTATTGCTGTTGTGGTGGTTACTGTTGTTGTGGTTGTTGATTATTATTATTTTCAGGAACCTTTACTTTTTCAGTGATCTCATCAAGAGCTGTGTATCCCTTGTTTTATTTTTCCTATTTCTTTTCATGCAACTGATTCTTATACAACACCTTTTCATTGAATATTACATCTCTGCTCCTAATGATTTTGTGATTTTCGTAATCATATAAGCGATAACCAAAATCATTAACACCATATCCAATAAAGGTACATTTCTTTGACTTTGCCTCAATATTTGTTCTATTTTATTTATTAATATGGAGAAAGGCCTCACAACCAAAAGGTTTTAAAAAAGAGTAGTTTACCTCTTTACCTGTCCATTCTTCCTCTGGAACACCACCATCCAAGGAACTTGAAGGTCCTCTATTTATTAAATAAACAACAATATCTATAACATCTACCCAAAATTGTAAAGGCAATCCTACATGAAATCCCATGAACCTTACACGCTCCATGACTGTTCTGTTCATCCTTTCTGACACACCATTTTCTTGTGGTGTTCTTGGAACTGTCTTCTCTCTATGAATTCCATGCTATAAATAGTACCTATCAAACTCTTTTCTGCAATATTCACCTCCATTTTTTGATCTCAAACACTTCAATTTCATTCATGTCTCAATCTCAACCAAAGATTTCCATTTCTTGAAAGTGTCAAATACATTAGATTTATTCGTAATACAATAAATCCATGTTTTTGTAGCTGCATCATCAATAAAAGTAACATGATAACAAGAGTCACCAAGAGACGATACCTAAACAGGTCCCCATACATCTGTATGCACAACCTCTAATTTTTCGCTCTTCTTTTCTTTCCCAGCTCTGAGAAATCTAACTCTCTTATGTTTTCCATAAATGCAATTCTCACGGAAGTCCAAACCAACATTCTTCAAACTCGACAACAAATTCTCTGAGTGAAGAATCTTCATCCCCTTCTCACTCATGTATACGAGCCTATGATGCCATAATGCTGCATCTGCTCCTTTGGAAGTTAAAGCATTAACAAAGTTAGAAATACCATTGCATAAATACAATGTACCAACCTTTTTGCCTTTTGCTATTACTAGGGATCCTTTGGCGACCTTCCAAACATTATTTGTGAAATTTGTCACACAACCTTCACCGCCTAACCAACCTATTGAAATTAGATTTTTCTTCAAATCTGGAACATGCCTTACCTCCTTTAGTAGCCATTCGTTTCCATTCTACTATTTTACAAGAACCTTACCCATTCCAAAAATTTTACAGGTTTTATCATCACCCAAACGGACTTGTCCAAAATCTCCTTGAACATAGTCATGAAAATATTTCTTATTAGGTGTGGCATGGAATGAGGCCCATGAATCTACCACCCAGGAATCAGTAATATTTTCGAAAGAAGGAGTCAAAGGATATTGTAACACCTCACCTATCACGTTTGATTCATGATTTTTTTCTTGTTGTGTATCTCCTTCTTTTCCCTTTTGAGATCTACAATATTTCTTTAGGTGTCCTTTCTTTCCGCATTTCCAGCACACTATCCCTGATTTGGACTTGGATCTTACTTTCCTTGATTTACTGCGATATCTTGAGCTCTTTCCCCTTTCCATTTTTCTTCCCCTAGACTTTTCACTCAAAGCATTACCTGATGTCTCACCAGAGCTTTTCCGTCGTAGTTCCTCACTATGGATAGCACTAACAATATCATAAAATTTTGAAGTACTAGATCCAGACACAGAGTTACTAATGGCCATTACTAAACCATTCCAACTTTCTGGCAATGAGCACAAGAATAACAGAGCTCTACATTCATCATCAAAGTTTACCCATACAGAACTTAACTGACTTGTAACAATATTAAAATCATTTAAATGGTCCGCAACAGATCCACCTTCTGACATCTTCATATTAAATAATTGTTTCATAAGAAATACCTTGTTTGAGGTTGAGGGTTTTCATATACTTTTGCCAATGCCTTAATCAAACCCTATGTTGTTTACTTCGAAATGTTAAAGCTGATAGATGCTGTGAGGCACAACCGTACTATTTCAAGTGCCTTTCTATCAAGAAGGTTCCATTCTTCATCTGTCATACCCATCAGCATCTTTGTTGTTTCGTCGAATGGTAGGTACAAATCTTTCTGATACAGATAATCTTCCATATGCATCTTCCATAGCGAGAAGTTTTGGCCATTAATTTTTTCAACGCTAAACTTACCATCTTCTGCCATTGCTCCCACTCGAATGAGGAATCCTTCTTTCTTGCGAGTTTATTAGCCAAATAGACCTTCGGCTCTGATACCAATTGTTAGAAAATTATATATTACAGAGAAATGGAACACATAGAATATAGTAGAAATATAAACACAGAAAACACATAAAACGAGAGAGACATAGATATACATCGTTCACCCAGTTTGGGCTACATCCACACCAAACAACCAACCATTCCTTTCTATTATCCAGTAAAATGAAGAGACACAACCTACATTAGATCCATTGTAATATCCTCTGTTTTCTCTCACAGCCTCACCTCTTTATTTCTCACTCTCAGAATACACATCTATTACACAGCCTCAATACAATGGCCTCATACAAAGAGAGGGGTTTACTTCTGGGGAAGAAAACCATAAACTAAGCATAAGTTCTACAGTCAGATCATCTGCCTAATGAACGACCCAGATTGACTAGAAATTACTATACTTTTACAAGGAAATCTTACATCTATTTTTAGCTCCGGGGGTGCTGCCCCCAAAACCCTCACTAGGGGACCACTAGCCCCCGAACACCCCAACTATGGGGGATGGGCCCCCCCGAACCTTCTTCTGGGGGTATACATGCGGCTAAAACAAAGACCTCTAAATAATCATGCTCCACACCCAACAAGTTTAAGATTTAAAAGAGGAAGCTAAGGCATCAAACAATTGTTTAAGTTTAATGCTTTGCTTCAAAAAATGAATAAAATAATTAATGCCGTGGGTTCCTAGATGCTTAATTTTTTTACATACTTTGAAATAAATAATTGATTAGTAAAAATGATTAATTTCATAAATTAAATAAAATGTTAAACCTATAGTTTCAATAATGTCATTACCACTGTGGAAATTTGTTAGAAAAAATAGTAATATGTTACTTAGCTCCCCAGCCGACACTATGAAATCAACCTTAATTAAAAATATTTTCTAGACTTATGCAAAGATTTGCTTATGCAAATTTTTCAATGTGAGGAAAGCTGCATACACTACCTTACATGAAAATATCCATATGTCGTTTGAAAACTTTAAACACGAGCTCGGAATTTCTTTTTTAGATCTTTTTAACATTATGTATTCAAGACTAAGACATTTTTTTTGCCAAGAGCACGATATGCAAAATGATAGTTTAAATATCTGACAAATTTTTAGGAAATGTTGTTAGAACAAATCAATGAGATGGTCAACTACTTTTCATTGGTTTTTATTATACTCTTGGTTCGTGATATTGTGAGTGCTCTAACAGTGTGTTATTGCACTGCTCAATGATGTTAGAATTGACATGTTTGCAAGTCTTTTGCAAAACTGGAGTAAACAGGGAACACTGAAAAAATCTAAAACTAATATTATTATTTTTACTTCTATGGAGCATATGACGGAATATCTGCAGAAAAATGGATATAAAGACCAAATAGTGCTTATGCGAATCAATTTCTTAGACTATTCCCCAACTAACTAGTTTGAGACTCATTTCCGTTGCGATGTTCTTATATGAAGTTGCAACATGGAAATGCATAATCAATTTTCTTGAATTTTGATTTGAAGAGTATTATTTGGTGATAGCTTTTTTATAATGTTCATAACAACATGATTTTGTCATAATTTGATAATGATGAGAGCTTTGTGCATCCTCAAACATTTATGAAGCTATCTTGTTTCTATTTTCTCAGTTAATGTTTTACTTTGTAGAAATATAGGCCACCCACATGCATATTGTAAAGAACACTCTACAAAATCTATTAATAATAAAATAAGCATTGTTCTTGTGCCAAAGTGCTAACCAACCGTTCAAGTTTCATTGTAAAACCTCCACACTCTACAAAATCTACCAATATCAAATTGCAAATCGTTAGGATCCAACCCTAACCCCTTTATTTATGTAATAGGGTAGAGTCATAGTTATAGTTCGTTAAAGAGTCAATAAAGGTCGTATTAATAATTGTAAGTGGTTGACTCACATTTAAGAAAGGGTCAATAGTTAGTTGCAAACAGGCCATGGTATTAGATAGATGGTATTGAGAGAATCATGATAATGACCCATGGTATTGTATGTATGAATCCTATATAAAGGATAAAGACTCCCCATTGAGAAATATCGAGTCTTATTTTGTAATCGAGCTCTGCTCTGGTGGAGGTTGCCCCCTTGAAGAGGCAAGCGAACATTGCTTTCATCTTTGAATAATAATATATTTATTGTTTTTCTTATTTTTTTATGTGTTATGGGTTTTATTTCTTCGCATATTTGGTATTCTATAATTTCTCGCAGGTCAAGAGCATAACAAGTGGTATCAGAGCACTTTCTAGGACCGGTGGTACCTCCATTTTTGGCAGAATTCTTTTTACGCTAGAGATGTGTTCCAATGTCTTTAAACCATGGAATCTATCATTTGAGTGCATAAACCTATAGAATTAGGGAGGCATGGACGTAGGAAATATAAGAGGTGGTCACACTTGTTGGACTCCCTTGTAACCCCTTTTGGTACCCCTTCGAGTAGTAGCGCATTAGAAAGAACTGTGCAAAAACTGCCTTCCACATACCTTCTAAGTATATCGAAAACCCTATATGCTCACTTGAAACCTCGCCTTAGATAAGCCATCAGCTTTCTTACTACTACAGTACACTAAGAACAACACTCAGGGATATTACTCATGCATATGATAGGGTAGCCGGATAGTATGGCTAAGGGTATAATTGATCCTCCTTAGTTGGTTCCCTGATGGTTCGAGTACTATTGTTGGACCCTTTTGTATATTGTGATCTAACCATTTGCGCAATGAGGCTTCTGGCTCCTATAGTTTGGGCCTGATTTTCGCAGAACATTAGGCGGGATCAAGTTTTCTGGAATTTGGCCACTGCAGCATTGACCAACGAGGAGTAAAACTCCATTTGGAGTAAAACAAAAGTAGTCTGAGGCCTTCTTGGGATGCTTACAAGAGACATATCCCATAATATTAAGGACGATGAGGTAATCATAGTGGTACCATTCACTTGTCAGCTTTAATTTTTAGGTGGTTCCAAATTTTTTCAAAGTGACGATAAGTGACCAAGATCTGTGTATGGTAGCAACTAGAGCTCAATTCATGGCCAACGAGAAGATCGAGCGCCTTGAAAAAAAGGTTATATTCTTTCCAGGACCTAGTGGAACAAATGCAACAATTCATGGCACAATTCAAAATGAGCACATCGGGGTTTCACCCAGAGGCACATGGTATTTGTTGGACACGTAATCCTCTAAGGGTTGGTGTGGAAGCTGAACAACCAAAGGGAGTCCAAGAGACCACTTGGAATATGAATCCAAGGGTCACTCCATGTAATATAAATGTATATCATTTTCAATAATAGATGTACTCTCATACTTATCCTTCATCCTATGTTTCTTCCATGTATATGTATGTTGGAATTTTTGAGGCCATGGTTTCAGTGCTCTATTGAATAGTCATCACTCTCCATATATATGAATTATTATGAAATACGTACAGTTTGATCACTTTCAGATTGCATATGGATGTTGGGAATCTGTTGGAAAGCACATTGAAATTTCTTAAAACACTTTTAATGTGTGCATATGATAAGCCATATTGAAGTTTTTAGAAACCTTTGTTTTGATAGGTACCACTGAGATCCCGACCCCTCATCCATTGAAGACCTTTTGTAATGATATTTATTGTGGATTGTTACCTGGAGGCTACCTGCCATACCATATAATGCCTCCATTGTAACATATATGCTACCATTCATTAACCTATACATTATCCTTATGTATTGGTTCCATTTTCATTGCTCCTCCTCCTGGATAGGAGCTATGCCTCATTAATAGCCTCCATGCACACTTCTCTGTCATGAAGATAAAGAGCACACTCACTCTGGAGACAAGTGCATTCGTCATGCAACTTTCTATACCTCTTTCCGCCTTTATCATTGTAACACACTTATTTCCTCACTTATTGTGCATTAAAATTGGCCTCTACCATGGCACAGTCTAGTTTCTATTGTGTCTGATGGAGATGATGATTCAGATACACAACTTTCTCATGAAGCTCTCTTTGTCCTTCCTCTACTTGGGCTAGTCTCTCTTCCAATTCTTTCCCACACAAAGGAATACCTATTGTGTAACCTATGCACTCTTCAACGTATTCATCTAATTCCACTTCTAAAGGAAAACCCATAATTTCACTACAATACTCTTGTTGAACCATACATTTCAAGAAAAGAAACTATATTCCTTGTCCAAGACAAATATAGCCCACAATTTTCCTAGCTGAATAGATTAGTTGAGGATTTTACTGGAAAAATCTATTTACCAAAAGAATTTTGGATTTGTGGAGAATTAATTAGGAATGTGGGGTGCCAGAGTTTCATGAACAACGTGCGGACTTTTCTCTTGCAATACTAGTGATCCCATTAATCTTTGCACAGAAACCGCTATGTCCAAGTCTAGTGACGCTCAAAGATGAAATCCTAAAATTCCATTCGAAAGAAGGGGCTTTCGCTTAGGATATCCTTCTGATGGCCTACACTCATAGTAAAAGGTATAAGACTCCGATAGATAACTCACCTTGCTTGTCCTCTAAGAACCACCCAACGTATTTAGTAGAGAATGACTTTTCACTTCTAGATGGGATTAACCTCCATTGCATATTATGTGAGACTATCGCTTGGCATCAAAATAAACCTACATAGATGATTCTCTAACAACCTCAACCTCTCTTGCATTAGCTTCTAGAAGCCAAAGAATGGAGAGCAGTAGGATGCGATGCAATTGTAGCCTCTTCCATCAAGGCCACTCCTGAAATCCTATTCCTGACGCAATAGAAGTGAATAATGCCAAGTGTGTAAAAGGCCTCCCAATTACCTATGTTTGCACATCTTTTCAAAAATCTATGAGCATCATCTCATAATTTTGAAGCTTTTACTGAAAGAGCCATCATGGAAGCATGGGCAAGCACTTGAGGAAGCATTGTGGTTGCAGAGAACCTTCTGCACATAAGCATCGTACTAACAAGATCAGCAAGAGAGTTTCTTGAAGAGATGAGAGATATTATTCTCTTCGTCGAATGTTGTTAGAATGCTGGTTAGGGCATTATCTATGCATTTAGAATGTTGTTCTATTAGTTACAACTCTATTTCCATGCGTAATTTATGGTATGAGCATTGAACGATGATGCTTCTATGTACGTTGAACATTGAATTACGTTAAATCTAGTTGAAGGCCATGAGTAGTGGTTGGAGCCTTGAAGTCGATGCAGGTTATAAAGGAGATAAAGGAATGCAACTGAAATTGATTTGAACTACCGTAAATAAGTTTTGAGTAAGGTGAAGTGCTGGTATTGTTTGTGTGTAACTATATTGTTTTATCTATGCACAATTATTGTAAATTGTTGAATTAATTGTGGAAGCCACAAACTGTGTGTTTAGCTTATGTGTTTCATTGAACCCCTATGTTGAATGAACTTGGTCATTATTGTGAGGAAGTATAGCAAGCTCAAGCATCCAAGTTTTTTTAATCTTCTTTTTGTTGAGTTTGAGTTGTTGATAAAATGGCTAAAATTACCACTTTATTAGAGTTATTGAGAACTCTAATTATGTCTACTGTTGAAATCAAAGTTAAAGTCAACAAAGACACTCTCACAAATATTCAAACCTCTCTGCAAAATGCACAAGAACATATTGATTTTATGTAGCTTGAATCTAAACTGGAGCAGGAAGAATTACAGAATTATAGTCATCATTCTAAACTTGCTTCTATTCAAAACATTGACACAAAATCCTATCAACATGAATAAACTAATCAAGATAGTAAATTTGAGGCTTATTCAAGAGTAGATATGAATTCAGATTTAGAAGTCTAGCCTACACTTCCTAAGCCAATCATCAGACCTTGGGAAGATCTTGTCCATAACAAGCGTAAAACCAGGATTGGATATGATAATGAGGTTTCCTTTCACATTCTATATTACTCAAAGCCCATCCAGTTTTAGAGTGTTGGAATCCTAAATAACAGTTCACCTTCAGCTGTTTCACATTATGCTACTTTTCCATAGCAACAACAACATATTGTGAAATTCCAACACTGCGACCGAGTTGGCCATATGAAAGATCATTGTTTTGATATTCATCCATGTAAGAACTGTCATAAAAGTAGTCATTCATCAAATATATGCTTCAAAAACAAGTCTTCTACAAGAACAAATATTCATCTTGGATGGATCACTTCTTGGCAATGGGCTTCACAGCCAAGAAGATATTTTAGTAATATGTCATCTAACTTGTTCTAGAGTATTGAACAATATTGTAGTTGAGTTTTCTCCATCATCTCACCTTTTATCTGACAGAGGGGTAAATGATGGTCATCTACAAGCTTCAAAGCCACATCAAGTGAGCCTGAGCCACAACCTGCCATACCAAATTTAGAGTTGTAGCCAAAAACAAAGACTTCCCTCAGCATGCCTTTAGTTGGTGATGTCTCTTCAAACAATTGAGGACAATTCCTCTAGTAGAAGACTTCAACTTATTTCCAGTTTTGGAAGAGTTATAGTAATTGCATTAAGCATTCCAGAGTTGGTGGTTATCCTTAAACCATCACAGATTGAGATCTCCCTTTTTAGGTTGAGGTTCTCCCTTTTTATGTGGGGTGATACCTCCCTTTCAAGGTTGAAGGTTTCCCTCTTCAAAATATCACGAGAACTTCCTCTAGTAGAGGACCTCAGCTTCATGCTAGACTTGGAAGAGTTCTAGGAACTGCACTATGCATTCCAGTGTTGGTGGTCATCCATAAACCACCTCCCTTGATACCATCATTTTAGAGAGAACATTCAGCCTAGTGCTACCATCCATTTTTTCACATTTTGTATTACAACTCTCTTCTTGGACTCATACATAACCCTTTAGATTAAGGCGGGGGATGTGGGAAACCTAATCCTCTATGGATTGGTGTCGAAGCTGAACAACCAAAGGGAGTCCAAAGAGATAACTTGGAATATGAATCCAAGGGTCACCCATGTATTATAAATGTATATCATTCTCAATAATATATACTCTCATGCTTATCCTTCATCTTATGTTTCTACCATGTATGTGTTTAATAGTGTTAATGATGACCTTGAAGGAGAATCTAGCCGTCATATTCACTTCCATGGAAATCACCAATATTCCCACCCTTTCCAACCCAATCTAGACATGTATAAATTTGATGGCTCTAATCCACCAATATGGGTAGCACAAATGGAACAATATTTCATTATGAATAATATTTGAGATGATCAAACTAAAATATGTGTGGGAGCTCTTTACCTAGACCAAGAGAGATTGCTATGGTGGCAGTGGCAATGAAAATGATATCCCGAGAACATAACTTGGAGGTGTTCTAAAAATCTCTTTGTGACTGCTTTGATAGAGAATCTAGTTTTTTGGGTCATCTTACTAAGCTATGATAGACAGGCACAGTAAAATACTACATTGCAGCCTTTCAGACATTGGCCATCTGCACAGAAGGCATGGGAGATGAATTCTACTTGGAATGCTTTATAAGTGGTCTCAAAGAAGCCATCCAAACCCATGTTTGGATGCACCACCCACCTCAATGGATGTACGCTTGCACAAAGGCTATCAAAGTGGGACGTGATTTAGCTACCCAGTCACCTCGTCCAAATTCCATAGCCAAGGGACACCCCACCCCAGCTCAAGGCCCTACCCAACCACTTAAGGTTCAAAAGGTGTCTCCTACAGAAATGGTTGAAGGAAGAAAACAAGGATTGTGCTACTATTGTGATGACAAATACTCCTTTGGGAATAAATGCAAGGAAACCAAATTGTTTCAAATTGATTTTATTGATCACAACTCATCTAAGGAAGCCCCAACCCTTAAGGGACCAGAGGACAAAGTTTTGTTAAGGCAGTCTCTAATTTCCAAGTCCAGATTGTTGATGGGGGGACAATGAAATGTGAAGGCCACTGCAAAAATATCAAACTTCAGATGGGAGACTACCACCTAAAGACCCACATGTTATTGATTAACATGGTTGGTTGTGACATTGTCTTAGGTACTGAATGGCTTCGCACACTAGGCCCAATAAACATTGATTTTCAGGAGTTATATATGAGATTTAAGCAGAATGACCACATGCATACCCTCCGTAGACTCCAGGCAGGTGCTTCTTCTATCATCATCTTGCATCACATGGAAAATTTATTGAAAAAGGGCCATCATGGAGTTATCGCCTAGTTTAGTGCCATCGAGACCATAGGGCCCATTACTCTTCATATTCATGTTGAAACGCAACATGTCTTAAATTTCCACCGGAAGGTATTTGAAAAACCTAAAGAGCTTCCACCCTCTAGAGGGAAACATGATCATAGCATTACTTTGATCCCATAGGCACAACCGCTGAATGTGTGCCCATATCGATATCCTTTCACCCAAAAGAATGAAATTGGAAAATTCATCAAGGAACTCCTTGAAGTCAGTGTTATTCATCCTAAAATTAGTCCTTATTCATCAGCAGTGGTCATGGTGCTCAACAAAGATGGGGAATGTCCCATGTGTCTAGACTTCAGGGCCCTCAACAAGCTCACTGTCAAAGACAAATTCCCTATCCTAGTTTTTGATGATCTGCTTGATGAACTACATGGTGCTCAATTCTTTACTAAGCTATATCTTCACTCTGGCTATCACCAAATATGCATGAAATAAGTAGGCATTCCAAAGACTTATTTGCACACTCATGAAGGCCATTATGAATTCTTAGTCATGCCATTTGGTCTCTATAATGGTCCATCCACTTTTCAAAGCCTCATGAATCACCTGCTGAAACCATATCTCTGAAAATTTGTCCTTGTTTTCTTTGATGATATTCTCATCTACAACCTAACCTAGGAAAAACATCTTCAACATGTAGAACTTCTCTTGTAACTACTTCAGAATCACAAATTATTTGTCAAATTATCCAAGTTCTCTTTTGGCATGGAAGAAATCGAGTATTTTGGCCACATTGTGGGTTGTGAAGGTGGCTGGGTGGATCCCAAAAATATATAGGAAATGCAAGATTGGCCCCAACCAAAAATCTTGAAGAGTTTGAGGGGATTCTTAGGTCTCACCAGCTATTATCAGAAATTTGTCTGCAATTATGGCCACATTGCTAGAGCCCTCACTCACCTTCTCAAGAAAAACTCATTCCTCTGGACTGATGCAACACAATAGGTGTTTATGGCTCTCAAACATGCCAAGTGTTCCACTCCCGTATTGGCACTACCCAACTTCACCAAATCCTTTGTGATTGAATGTGATGCTTCAGGTACTGGTATTGCTGTTGTCTTAATACAGTAAGGTCGACTGTTAGCTTTCACGAGCGAACAACTGAGTGGGAAACATCTGGGGAAATCTACCTATGAGAAGGAGATGATGGATATCTTACATGCAACAAATGCCTGGTGACCATACTTATTGGGCCAGCATTTCCAAATCCCTACAGATCATCAAAGCCTCAAATATTTTTTGGAGTAATGTCTATACTCACCCCAACAAAATAAATGGCTAGCCAAAATGTTGGGATATGATTATGAGATAACTTACAAGAAAGGGCATGACAATGTAGTAGAGGATGCTTTATCACGCCAATTTGAGGATCAAAGAACCATGCTATCAATCTCTCTTCCCATACCAGATTGGATTGAAGAAGCCTACAAGGAATGGTTTTCACACCCTTCTCTCTCCCAACTCATTAATAACTTGATAGTGGATCCTAATTCCTTAGTTGGCTACTCTTGCAAGGATGGCATTCTTTGCTATAAGCATAGAGTAGTTATATCATCGACATCCACCCTCAAAACGCGCATTTTGGCAGAGATGCACTCATCTCCCACTGCAGGCCATACAGGCTTTTAGAAGACTTATGCTCGCACTCGTCATTCTTTCTTTTAGACAGGCATGAAAACTAACATTCTTACTTTTGTAGTTGAATGTGAGACGTGTGAATGCCACAAAAGAGAAACAGTTAAGTTACCATGCACCTTACAACCATTGCCAATCCCTGCCTCTGTTTGGATGGTTGTTTCTATGGATTTCATTACTGGTCTCCCAAAGTCAAGCAACAAATCAATCATCATGGTGGTTGTGGAGATAATTTCTAAATATGATCATTTATGTGCTCTACCCCACCCATTTACCCAACTTTGGTGGCTCAAAATTTCATGGACCAGATCTTGAAACTGCATGGCATGCCCACTTCATTTATGTCTGATCATGATCCAACTTTCACCAGTAACTTTTGGCAAGAAATTTTCAAGCTATGACCCAACTCCAAATAAGTACTTCCTATCATCCCCAAACTGATGGTCAAACTGAATCAGTCGACAAATGTTTAGAGACATACCTAAGGTGCTTCACTTTAGAAAAGAAACATCAATGGGTACAATGGCTACCTTTAGCTGAATGGTGGTATAATACTAACTATCATTTAGCCACCAAGATGACTCCATATGAAGCAGTGTATGGCCAACTCCCACCTTCACCTATTTCTTATATCCTTGGATTCTCTAAGGTGCAAGCAGTGGATCGAATCCTACAGAACCATGTAGCCATCATAACTCACCTCAAAGATAATCTCCATCTAGCTCATAATCAAATGAAGTAATAAGAAGACAAAAATCATTTAGAGTGCACGTTTCAAGAAGGGAACTTATCAAATACTTCAGCGCATTGGAGCAATAGACTACAAGCTAGCCTTGCCATCAAATTCAAAAATCCGTTGAGTCTTCCGTGTATCATGCCTCAAGAAAGTGGTGGGGAACAATTGTAGAATTCAAACCAATCTACCTAAATTGGATGAACAAGGTTAACTCTGGTTGTAACCTGAACAAGTCCTAGATACGTGAGAACAAAATCTACATGGCGGCACAATCAAGGAAGTCCTCATCAAGTGGAAAGACACCTCTCCAGAAGATGCGACCTGGGACCCAGCCACTATTCTTCAACAATTTCCACAGCTTCAACAAACCCTTTATTTATGTAATAGGATAGAGTCATAGTTATAGTTAGTTAAAGAGTCAATAAAGCCCTTACTAATAATTGTAAGTGGTTGACCCACATTTAAGAAAGGGACGACAACTATAGTTGCAAATGGGCTATGGTATTAGATAGATGGTATTGAGAGAATCATGGTAATGATCCATGGTATTGTATGTATGAATCCTATATGAAGGATAGAGACTCCCCATTGAGAATATCGAGTCTTATTTTGTAATCTAGCTATGCTTTTCTGGAGGTTGCCCCTTCGAAGAGGCAAGTGAACATTTCTTTCATCTCTATATAATAACATATTTCTTGTTTTTCTCATTTTGTTCTGTGTTATGGGTTGTATTTCTTCACATATTTGGTATTCTAGAATTTCTCATAGGTTAAGAGCATAACACAAACACACTATCTCCAACATAGTTGAAAACACATTACAATTAAAACATTCTTCTGCACTTGCATCATTTTACCAAAATTCTAAAAATATTTTATTCCACACATGCATTTGTTCTTTGCATAGCCTTCGTACATGCACAACCACCTCCTCACAATTACTTTTGAACCCAATAGCACTCTTCAATCAATAATTGACATTTGAAATTGTTATTAATTTATGTGAGTTTCAAATATCATGGGGAGGAAGCAATTACTATGAAATACGTTCCTAAATAAGAATTAAAAAAGATATTTGTAAATTTATTATTTTAATAAACTTTTCCCACTGCTTTGGGCACAGTGAAAGCTTTGCACGTATGCATTTTTTCTATATATTCTTATAACCACATCCGCACGACCACTTATGTACTTGCAAAATAAATTACTAAATAATAATTAAAGAATAGATTTGTATATTTATTATTTTAATAAACTTTGTGTGGAGATTTGCTTGAGTGAAACTTTCACTCTGCAAGTAGCTTCTCACATAGCCTCTCTGCACAATAAATGCTTCATAAACTAGTTATTCCTCTTGAGAAAACTTGATAATTACAGTGAATGTAATAAAATTTTATTTTTTAATTCCGAACTGAGCAGTTTCATTCATAATATCAACAAGGTTTCATTGGGAACCCAATTCAATATATATGAAGAAATTTGCTATCACTTTTCAATGTTATCTGACTTGGCAATATTTGAAAGCATTAAAATTTAAATATAAAATCATGATTTCAAAGCATTGAAATGTTACAATTAATGTGTATTTTCAAAATTAATACAAAATGCAAAGCTTTGAAGCTTTCTTTATGATTTTGAAAGCACTAAAATAGTAATATTAATGTATAAGATATTACTAATTGAGTTAATCAACAAAATGGGAAGTTCTATTCAAATTTGAAACCACAACATGTCTAATGTTGATGCTTATTAATAGTATAATGTTCATATTTGTTTACTAATAGGCTAATGTCAATTTAATTCTAGTTCGGAGTGCAGAAGTAGAGTCCAAAGCTTTATTGTACGAAGCATTCTTGTGGCTTTTCTTACCTCTGCATATGGATTTTAAATGAAAATGCAAAGGCTTAGATTATGCATCATAATAATCCTTGAGAATAAGCACAAATGTTAGTGAACATCTTTCGCAGAATGAGTACAGTTTCCGCAATTCAGCAAAATCAACTTCTTATGCACATAAAACTTTGTTAGTCAACTTAATAGTTGTGATTTTGACATAGTGAAAGCTTTTTTTATGGTTATATTTCTTGTAAATAGGCATATGAGTAGAACTGCCAATCACTTCCATTATGGAGAGGAAGCTTTCAATATTTCATTTTGTGGATTTTCGTACTCCACAAAATGAAAACTTCCCTTAGAAGGAATGTTATTTGCATAAAACTCCATCGTTAATTAATCCATTAAAGGTTACTATTATGCCATATTTATGATTGCGGACAGAAATATCTCCCCTAGGTCTAGTGGACTGACCTAGAACAACAAAAATACAAAGGACCCAATGTTGTCCTTAAAGTAAGTAGATGAAGGGATTAAACCTACTAGGAATATGTGTATGTTTCACTTCTTCCTTGATTTAAATGCTCCAATCCTAGCTCCATCTGCTAAAATTAGAACTTGTATAACCAGACAACAGAAGCCAAGAAACTATGAGATATATGTAGCATCGTCTATCTAATTTATTCAACAGGTCAACATGGTATTGAAATACATGAAATAATGAAATCAGATGTAGGAAAACAAAGAACTCTTTCTATTGATATAAATGGAGTGAGTTTCAACCATAAATGGGTGTCGATCTTGTAGAAGATCTCCTCCAAGTTTTTGACTCGTCATTCCTTTGTCACAAGGTGCACCTCCAATCACCCTAAATGCATGAAAATATAACTTTCACAACAACAACATAAGGGCAGAATCACTGTCCAAAAGCCAATCCCTTGCATATGGCAGGTTGTAAATATATAAAGGAGTGAGGTAAGTTGGGAGTTCTTATCCTTTTACGAATATTGGGATTAAGATCCACTCTTAACAGGAGGATGAGCTCTAAGGATAAGGAATGGAAACTTCAAGGTAGGATGTGATAGAATTCAAAAGTTTTATTTGTGGTAAATGGTTACAATAGATCCTAAAAGCTTTAGGAAATGGAGGCTTCAAGATTCTCTCTCTTTTTCCCAAATTTCTAGAACCAATGCAGGTGTAAAGGGGAGAAACCTGTAGGTGTTCAAGGCAAACCACAATGGAGCAACATGTAGGTGAATGCAATCCAACAAGAGACTAGGGAGCGTTGGTCCTAAAATGGCTTAGATGATGTAGATTAAGGTATAAACTCTAGGGAATGAGAAACTCATGTATAGGGATTTGTGAAATGACGATTTAAACAAGGAATAGGATGTTGAATGATCCATTTGGGAGTTTGATTAATCATATGAGAAAAAATATCCTATAACAGAGTGCCCCTTAAAGCACAAAGTGAAAGATGATGATTGATGATTGAAGTGCTTTACCCAGTGACAAGTTGGCATCAAGAACAACCAGCGAGATTTTTGGGTTCCTAATTTGTCATTATTATTATCACTTCTTAACATCCAATTCATCCATTTCTACTATTCTTTTATCACATTATTTACCATAATTTATTATATAATTCAATTTCATAATTATTTATGCTCTTGTGGATAAGTAATATTTGTTTTCCTTTATTTTTAATAAATTGATGATTATTATGTGTAATATTTCTAATAATAGCTTATAGATGAATTTGTTATAACATCACTCATGATATTAACCTCCAAGAACTCTTGCAAATTGCAAATTTGATCTTCAACGCATAGTCAAATATTCAAACGCAGAATTTTGCTGGAATAGAATGTGAATTTTTTTCATTGGAGATTTCAAGCAAACAAAGAAGAATATTAAAAATCCGAGACATGCGTTTTGTGTAGAATGAACCAGATTAGTTTCCTAGTGAGATTTTTTCATAAATTTGGTCTGGATTGGGATAAAAACAAGGTTCTTCGAAGGATATATTCATAGATTTTCTGTTGTGGCTATTTTCCAAATTTCCCCAATTGCAATGACCAAATTCGACTTGTTGCAGTTGAATCATGATGGAAATATTTTTTATATCTCATCTTGTTTATTAATATTTTCTAATCAATCTTGTTGTAAATTTCTCTTTCTTGTTTGTATATTTAAAAGATATAAATCAGAGTGAACAGAGAGGGGGAGCAGATCATATATTGAAGGTTTTGCTTTGAGAATGTAACACCAGACTTCTTTATTTTAATTTTTATTAATGCAATATTGGTATTATGATTATCTAGCGTTCGGTCCTTTCTACCATAGCCATGATCAGGGAGTTGGGCCTGCTCTCCTCATCACGTGGTGCTAAAGTAGTGCGTACTTAGTTTCTTTTAATTAACGTATTTGTTCTTTTTGATGTAGTAGTTTGATGTGAATGTTTTGAATTGGCTTGCTATTATAGATTAATTATTTATGGCATTTCCATTGTTGTTACACATTAATTATTGTTGTCATTTCCATTTGCTACTACAGTTTATTTATTATTTCAAATTGCATGTTTAGTTAACTAATTGAACTCTTGATCAATTGTTGCATTATGAATTTTCCCCTGCATATATATTGCATGACACCCTTGCAATAATAAGGGACCCTAGATTGACATATTAATGTGGTAAAGTGTTGAATCATATCATTCACTCTCGGACAACAACATTTAGCATCATTTTCCGAGGAGGCTATCGAGGTGCAAGAACATAACCGACATTGATCTTGGAATCAATCTCTCATCCTAGGGAGAGAAAGGGTTTTACACTTTGCTCTAGGTCATAAGCATAGTCATTTTTTATTTTGTTTTGTTTCACGTTGTTCTTCTACTATTATTTCTCGCTTTTTTTATTTTATAGGGGCCACTCTCTCATCCTGGGGAGGGAAAGAATCTTTCACCATGCTCCAAGTCTCGAGCTTAAAATTTTCCTACAGTTTTGTTTATTTTGATTTTGAAAGACCCACTCTCTCGTCCTGGGGAGGGAAAGAGTTTTATAACCCTGCTCCAGGTCCTGAGCTTTAGTTTTTTTCATTGGTTTATTGTTTCCTTTTTTTGAATCATCCTCTCGTCTTAGGGAGGGAAGAATTCCTTTTTTCACCCTACTCTAGGTCCTAAGCCATGTGACTTTTAAATGTTTTAGTTTTATGAACAAAGATCAAAACAAAAGGGGCAGAGGAAGGCCCTGAAAACTCACGAGTGGAAGTCAAGGAAGAAAGCATCAACATAACTTAAAACCTAGTTGAAGAACTTCCTGATATGACAACTATGGGAAATAAAGGCTATATTGAAGACTGCCTTCACTCTATTGTTTTCTTGCAACATCACTCCCTACTTCAACAATTCTTGGCACCACCCTTAATGGGGAAGCTGGTCTCTCATACCCTAGTATTTATTGACATGCATTTCTCAAATTCAGGTATGTACACACTTCAGGATTTATTTAAAAAATGGTTCCATTGGAAGTTCTCTTATATGTAAGTATACTCTATTTTTCAAGGTACAGTAGGTTAGTGTAGAAAATAGAATAAATAAGTATATAAATAAATAAATTTGTTCATATGTAGAAAGAGTTGTGTTTGCTACAACTTGTTGAGTATATGAATATTAGTTGTAAATATTTGAATTTAATTGCCTATTTAGATGTATTATATTGAAAATCATATTTCTACAAACACTCATCATCATTTAAAAAAAAAATTGCTTGATTATCATGTCTTATGGCGTGTCGGCTTGAGAAGACCACTGAAATCATAGTCGGTAAAGTCATGTTTTGAGGGAAAAAATCGACGTATTTTCATAACATGTTTCTATCCTAAGTATCCCTTTATTTATACTTTCTAGTCCAATTTAAATAACTCAATTTGGATTTGAAACGAAAAATTTATGACCAAAACATTGACAATATGTTTAGTAGGCAGCTCAAGAACAAAGTTGGGACAATCAGTTTTTGGAGGCCTAAATGAATAGATTTTGGAAACATGTTCCTATGGTATATTTCCCTATTAATATAGTTTAAAATTCAATTTCAATCACTTTATTTTGATATATGAGAAATTTATGACCAAAATATTAACTGCCTATCGTAAATCAGCACCTTTAAAACTTTGTTTCTCTAACTATTCCTTTGCACATTTGACCCATCAATTATTGATTATTTAAAAAAATGTTTCTACTGGATATATTTACATGAATTGAATTTAATCTCCAATTTCAATCGGTTCAAGCCATCATCTGACGAAAACGTTATGCTTAAAATATCAATTGTTGGTCTGAGTTGGGAAATCGAAAATGACTATGTTATGCAGGTTGTTCTATGTAAATTTGACATATCATATCATGAAATTTTTAAAACCTATTTTAGTTGGAGACATCCCTATGAATTCAATTTAATTTGGCTTTGGAATCATTCAAATTGGATTAAAAAAGAAGAAGTTATGATTAAAATACTGTTGTTTAGTATGGTTGGCCACCGCTTTCTCGCATGTAATAAATTAACTCTAATTTGTTATTTGTTTTCCATGGATTTGTTTTACAAAGTAATTACTTGTTATTTTTTTCATATTTATTAGATTTAGAGATCCTGATCACCTATCTTCTTCCATGATTACATGTTTTATTGCAGGTAGACGCTCGTTTTTTTGCAAGTCCCAGGAGAATAAAGGAGGTCATTTTTTTTTTTTTTTTTTTTAAGAGTGATTCTTGAAGGAAATGATAATGAAATAATAGATTTTCAGCAAAGCATATATTAAGAAATCTAATATCATATAATTTTGAGTCTTTCTATGTTCCAAAAAGAAATGATCATGAGAGTTTGTTACAAAATTATTCCACTATTGTTCACCAAAAACATGAAACCTTTTTCATTACCTAATGGATTCATAATAAGAGAAATGCAAAATTGATTTCCATTTGAAGATCCACGTCATTTCCACCAAAAAAAAATTCCATTCATTTACCATTGCCAGATTGTTGTTTATGGAAACAGATTGATATTCCCTCAAAAAACAACATTGTTGCAGTCAAAATCATAGCCGTTGCAACCCAAGTTATTTATTTATTTATTATTTTTGAATAAATTATTGTTTCTTTTCTGATTCCTCTTATGTTTTTACTTTTTAGGTGTTGAAAGTCGCAAATTCTGTTCCTTTATCAAAATAAAAGGAAGTTCAAAAGTTTCATCATGTTACTCCTTGGATGTTGTTACTATGTCGATGCTATTACTCGTGAAAATTTTCAAAGTATCAGATGTTGTTACTCCTTGGGTATTGTTACTCCACCAATTTTGTTACTCCTTGGATGTTGTTACTCCATAGCTCTTGTTAGTCCTGAAAACTTTCTAACTGTAGGATGTTGTTACTTCTTAGGTGTTGTTACTCTCAAAACGTTTCTAAGTGTCAGATGTTGTTATTCCTTGGATTTTGTTACTCCTTGGGTGTTGTTACTCCACCGTTGTTGTTACTCTTGAAAATTTTTAAGTGTCGGATGTCATTACTGCTTGGATGTTGTTACTTCGCCGATGTCGTTACACTCGAAAATTTTCTAAGTATCGGATGTTGTTACTCTGCCACTAGTGGTACTCCCAAAAAATTTCTAAGTGTTAGATGTTATTACTTCTTGGATGTTGTTACTCCATTGATGTTGTTACTCCTGAAAATTTTCTAAGTATCAGATGTTGTTACTCCTTGGGTTTTGTTACTCCGTCGTTGCTCTTACTCCCTGGATGTTGTTACTTTTCCGATGCTCCTAATCCGTGGTGAATTTTTTTTATAAGTAGCTGATGCTGGTATTCCTCTGATGTTGTTACTCCGCTAGTGCTGCTACTTTGTGGTGAGAATTTTTCGAAGAACCCAGAGTTGTTACGCCACCCATGTTGATACTCTGCCAAGGTAAGTCTTCAGGTACGTCCCCGATCAAATCTGTGTATTTGATTCATTTTTCGCTTATGACATGACCAACCATGACTGAGGACAATCATACCTCACTTTGGGGGAGAGGGGGATGTGTTGTATTTAATAGAAAATTTATTTTATTTAGGAATGGTGTCACATCATCATTGTTACTAAATATTGCATCAACTTGTACATCTCACAATTATTACCACCATAATCCATAACAATTTGGAACCCCCACTTATCCACGCACATTGGAAGTTAAATCATGAACGACGACATTAAGTTGGCAAATGGGGAAATACTTTTAACTGTCTAGGTCCTCTTTGACATAATGACTGGGTAGCCAATTTATCTTTGTTTATATATAAACATAATATTCTATTTAAGGAATAATTATGCAAAGATGATTTCATCAGCCAACTTTCATCTTTCCTAATTTGCCGAGTCCGTGATCTTGTAAAATTTATGATGATGACCAAAAAATTGTGCTTAAATATTTTCGTCACTGTCTAATGTACTATTCATCAACCCCAATCTTAACAAAGAAAAATATATTTATCAACAACCATTTGAAGGTTATTATGTTTTGAGAAGAAAAATTACCCAAGTTGAAAATAGTTACTACAAAACTTTTTACACCATCCCTAGCTCTTAAGGAGCTGGCTTGCCATCCAATCTATTAAGTAATATTTTGCTGATTAACAATAACCATTGTTGAGTTTTAAACATAAATAGTCAACTAGAGGATAGGAGGTCTCATCACCAGCTGGCCTACCATGATCATAGGTCTCAATAGAGTGCCATTACTACTACTGGTCACCAAGCTAGGGTAATGGCCTTCGGTCATAAAACTGAAGGACAAAAGGTCTCATCATGAGCCGACTTGTTCACTTTTGTTAGCTCCTGCGAATGACATTGTTATTAACTAGTTACCAAGAGAGAACAATGATCTTCACTAGACATCTAAGTAAATTGAAATTATTTTGCAACTATGTACTTATTTCTAATAGACGGGACACTGGCATCTCAATGGGTTAAAAAGGCATCCCTGTCGAGGCTTTGGTCGCCTGCTCGTAGCATTGGCCATGCCTATGGTATAGAAGTTAATTCAATACTATGATCTACTTGGTTACCTTGTTTTCTCAAAACTAACTATTAATAAAGCCCATTGTTGCATATATAAAGTTTGCTAGAACTCATGGTTCATGGGGTAATATTTAATCAGTTGTTAGATAATGGTGGTTATGGTTTATATCTATTATTGAGTTATAAATATTTATTTTACATGTTAGGGATGAATCCTTTAGGATATTTGATATTTGAAATTTTGTATCGTCTAATTTATCATTCCTTTATTCTACAAGTTCCATATCTTTAACCAAAGATAGTTGCTTTACCCATTCAATCTCTTTCTGATCCTAGCTTAACAAAACTACTATTATTTTGCGGTAGGATAAAGAGGCCTAACTCTAATTTTGAATCTTGATGAATTACTGATTTAGGATACTCATGAGATGTGTTATAGAAATCTTGATGATAGGGAAACTAATGAGTTGGGGGGAAGGAAATCTTGCTACACATTCTGATTACTTTCTTTTAGCTTGCATGGATTTCACCTTCCACATCACTTTGAACATCAAATCAACATACGTTAGCTTCAAAAAATATCAATCCATACATGCCATTCCACATTTTTATGGAGGTAAAACTTGAGGTAAAATAACATAAGTTTTAATTTATTAAAATTTTAGGATACTGTCATGAAAAAAACCATTCAGCATTATTCATTCATACTTTTCAATTACTATTTCCCCTTCTTGGTTAATACAAAGGCATTAGGTTGCATGACGACATGCAACATGTTCAGTTTGAGGGATATGCTCGGTTCCTAATGTTTCATTATTATTACTACTCCTTAACATCCATTTCATCCGTTTCTACTATTCTTTTATGAAATTATTTTCCATAATTTATTATATAGTTCCATTTCATAATTAATTATGATCTTGTGGATAAGTAGTATTTGTTCTCCTTTAGTTTTAATAAACTGATTATTATTATGTGTGATATTGCTAATACTGGTTTATAGATGAATTTGTTATAACATAACTCACAATTTTAGCCTCCAAGATCTCTTGCAGATTGCAAATTTGATCTTCAACGCATAATCACATATTCAAACTCAGAATTTCACTCGAATAGAACGTGACAGATTTTCAGAGGATTATTTTGGAAAATGAAGGAAAGTATTAAAAATCTAAGACGTGGGTTTTGTGAAGAACTGACCAAATTAGTTTCACAATGAGAATTTTTTAGAAATTCAGTCTATATTGGAACAAAAGAAATGTTATTTGAAGGATATATTCACATATTTTCTGTTGTGGCCATTTTTCAAACTGCTTCAATTGTAATGACCGAATTCGACTTGTTCCAGTTGAATCATGATGGAAAGATCTTACAGATCTCATCTTGCTTATTTATATTTTGTAACCAATCTTGTTTTAAGTTTCCCTTTGTTGTTTGTATATTTAAATGATACAAATCAGAGAGAACAGAGGGGGGGAGAAGATCAGATATTGAAGGTTTTTCTTTGAGAATGTAACATCAGACTTCTGTATTTCCATTTTTATTAATGAAATATTGATATTCTTATTATCTAGCCTTCTATCCTTTCTACCAGGACCCTGATTAGGGAGTTGGGCCTGCTCTCCTAATTAGGTGTTGTTGAAGTAATGTGCGCTTATTTTCTTTTTAATTAACGTATTTTCTCTTTTCACTATAATGGTTTGATGTGAATGTTGTGAATCAACTTGCTGTTACAGATTAATTATTTTTTTCATTTCCATTGTTGTTATAGATTAATTATTGTTTTCATTTCCATTTGCTGCTACAGTTTATCTACTATTTCAGATTGCATGTTTAATTAATTAATTGAACTCCTGATCAATTGCTGGATTATGAATTTGCCCCTGCATATATAGTGCATAATACCCTTGCAATAATAAATGATCCTGAGTTGATATATTAATGTGGTAGAGGGTTGAATCATAACATTCACACTCAGACACCAATAGGGATCATCTTCTGTTAAAATACATTTACATTATGACATCCTTTTCCCGAGGGAGGCATACCCATACTCAACACATAAGCTAACATAACATGTACAATGATCAAAAGGAATGTCCACTGATGACTAATGGTGGACCCATGACTTGATGACTATCAGTATGATCATAGCCATCATACATAGTGATCTTGTATAATCTAGAAATCGCATCCCAGATGGAAAAAACTAGATCTAGGGTCTTTTGTCTCGTTCACACGACCAACCAACGTACGAGTCTAACCATGTGAATCAATGAGTTGAAGTCGAACATGGTAGACACCATTTGATTACTAACCAATGATGTAAGTCATTAATAGATGCAATACTAACCACTGATAATGTTAATGGCTCTCAAGGTACTCAAGTACAATCTGTATGGTGTGAATAAATGAGTTGATGTCAAACACCACACATAATCTTTCAGTTAGAGGTCAATGATGTAAACATGTCGCTAAGGGCAAGGAAAATTTTCATTGATGTATGAAAGAACCAAGGTATTAATGGGTGTTTCTAAGTCAACTTCTTGGATAATGTGTTGATGTCAATAGGAAGCAACCTATCATAGGAGGGCCTTAACGTATCCCTTATCAACAACACAAAACAAACATGATGATTGAGACAAAATGATAAGAAGGATGCTACTATGGAACTGGATCAAGAAAGGAAACATGGAATGAAGGCTTAAGAGTATTGCTACATATATAAGTTGAATGACTTCTCTTGAACACACTAACGACACTAAAATGGAGTTTGCAACATTCACACAACACTAAAATGGGGGTTCTATGAAGGTATGATGAATCGAAAGATAAGAAGATTAACAATCCAATAGTCATAGATATGAAGCGAAAGAGTGTGGTGTTCAAGAGTGACTCACTACTATCAAAAAATGGGGTACCATGTTTTCCCAATTTCCCCAACCATACTAGTTAATACCTCCTAATTTTTTAACAAGCTTGAGGAGGACAACATATGCTTGATCTGTAAGTCCACCCTTCAGATGAATCCCTCTGAGAATATTTAATAAACCTTGAGAAGGAGTGGTTCGATCCCATCATGATCAATGACTCCATTGATGTCTGATTTTTTTATGAGTCCAATGAGGATGAAAACTTGACTTCTTTTTCATGTTTAGAGAGTTTGGAAAAGAGGCGAAAAAGAAAACTCCAAATGTTATTTTTTCGTAGATACTCCCTTAGGTCTGAAAAGGAATAAAACAATACCCAAAAGAACCTCTTAGCCATGTTCAACTAAGGTATTCATTTTTTGTAGTTAGTTTATCTAAGTCCGGAAAAAGGTTAAACTTATACTGTGTAGACATCTTTTAATTTATTTTTACGAGTTCTAAAAGACATGTGATCGACAATATTTCCATGTTTTGGGAGTCTAAAAAGAGCTAAAAGAGGACTCTAAGGGGTTCCTTTTTCATAGGTTTAAAGAGCCTAAAAAGAGATAAAAGTGTAATATTTAATAAAAAATAACATGTTTAAAGCACAACAAAATCTGTTAACAGTTGTCGACCTGCTCAAAACAGCACAAAAAGGATTAAACATACCTATTTTATAGTAAAATTGAATCATGGTTAGGTCAAAACATTAAATATGAATAAAATAATGAAAAACATGACAATATATACTTAAAAATGATTGTTCATATTTACCTTCAACAATGAGATTGTTGAGTACTTTTGCCCTTGATCTTCTGCAGCTGATTACAGCGAGTCCATTGGACCATTTCGAGTAATGACACTTCCAGGTAGGAGCTAAAACATTTCTCTTTCTTTATGTGCTTCCATTTTATAATTTCATGCAAAATATCTGAGTTTTTTAGGGCCGTGGGTTTCCAAAATTTCTCCCTATGACCAACGTAGGCCCAAATGGTCAAAAAATGTATTTCAGCTAAGCAGTCATACACTGCAGGTAGGGGTGCAATGCTTTAGTTTTCTCTTCTAGGGTGCGTTCGATGCAAATCCAAAATTTGTTCAGTAGTTTTGCCTCAAAATTTTTCAAATTTGTTGCATAAAAATGATGATAATGAATCTCTTGTTGATTTCAGGGGTTCATCAGCATGAAATGGATTTCATGTGGAGATAAAGAGAACATGAGGAACATGATTTAAATGCAGCAAATGATCCTACTACAGGAAATGTGGGTTACTAAAATTCTTCTGGCTTCCTGGTATGAGGCAATAGATGGAATTGTTAAAATACCTTGTTCATTCATGGGATTTTCAAGCACAAGTGTCTAGGTTTTGGGAACATATACCTAAGATAAAGGTAGAATACATCTACTCTCTATTAGGTTTGTCCATAAGAGGTGCCCCCATCTCTCTCCTACATGCGAGAAGGGGTGGAGAAACTATGAAAGATTACATAACTACCTATTAGAGGCCTCGAGCCCAACCAACAAAGGATGGAAAAATCAGTATAAAAGATGTGACCCAATTATATTTCTGAATTACCTTAATCATTATCATAAGATTGGCAGGTAGCTCAACATTACATGTAGAAAGAAGATCATACATGCAATATGGGTTAGAGTGTCTAGAGCTAACACTCTTCAATTGGAGCAAGGGAGTTTTTGTTAATATGAAAGAACAATTATCTAAAGAGAAAGAGGGAAAACTGAAGAACTTTGGATATGGTGTGATATTAGTTTCCTTTGCCCTAGAATGGGTTCCATTAGTTTAGCCCCAGTAGATTACACTCGAGCCTATTGATCTGAGGGTGCCACGGATGAGGTGGTGGATAGATGATATGTCCCGACATGTAGGGTCGTCAGCGATCAACTTCTCACCAACCTTATTTGGATGGTTGTGCACACAATTTATTATGATAAACAACTATCCTTACATAGACATACATTTTCATGATGACCTTGAGCTCGTGCTTCCTAAGGGTGAGGAATAGCGTGCTTCAGGTAAGAAATTTTGAGCTTTTAAGTTTTGAAATTTTTACAAATTTTTCGTGATCTTTAATATTTCTGATATTAAGTTATTGATTTTTCATGCAGATATGGGACCAGTTCGACCTATTTTTGCTTCATATCTTCATCATGTAGAGGAACAACAACAGGAGGAGGTAGCATAACCAGCATGGGCTGCTATGATAGGACAAGATATAATACGGGATAGTGCCACATGGAGGGGTTGACACGCGAGATTGATGATACCGCGACTGACCAGATTCCACTGCGAATTTAGTGATACACTATAGGAGTGCACAATCATATTAGTTGATTATTCCATAAGATGGCTCGTGTAGTATTATTCATTAGGGGAATTTTGAGGTCTAAAATGGGCCTCCTAAGGAAATTATAAAATAATAGTGGAATAATAAAATGATATTAGATTACATCATCAAATTGTAGAGGGAAAAAAGTAAAAACTATTTTTTCAACTCATATTTTCAACTTATCTCCCTATGGGTTTACTCCAATTTCGAGCGTAAACACTCATTGGATGTATAATTTGATTCCTCATTGAAGGAGTACCCATATTTCATAATTTTGATGAATTCGTCTACACGAAAAATGAGAAATACATGTAAAATGTGATTGCAATCACTTGTCTTTTAGGTATTACTCATTTTTACGTGTAGTAGGGTCCATAGAAAGTATGCAACATGGGCACTCCTTGGATGAGAAATTAAATTTTTCATCCAACGAGTAATTCCACTTGAAATGTGAGTAAAACCTTATTGTTGAACTGGTAAATCCCCTCTGCAGACAGAGGCGATCCCACTAGCCCAACACGGGTCTAGCAACAATCACACAACGCTAACACACAGGTTCCTAATTGCATAAATCAGAGATCGATCATGATGGTCTACCTAGATTCCAACGCTAGTAGTTGTAGAAGAATCGCCGCTCCCATTCCTTTGCTTCGGCTGGTCACAATCCCCACGCTCCTCGTGAATGGACACCTTCACACGCAAAGAACGATACAAACACAAGCATAAAATCCAGTATATGAAATTATATATCAGTCAGAAAAGATATAACTCAAATACCATTAAAAGACACATGAGTGGAACCATAATGATAGTCGTCTATTAATTAGTAAAAATAGAGAAAGATTACAACCAAAGGTTCTGACGTTGAACCTCCTCTGACTGGGCCAGTAGCTAAATACGCCTTGCAAAGTGGCCTCTTCTCTCTCAATATTTTGGCAGCATAACCCCTCTATACTTCTCAATTCTCACTATCACTCCAGCATTATCTTAGCACTCACAATAGCTTTAGCAAAACAAGTTGGTTTAATGTAGGGGGGCAGTCATTTATAGATGGAGGAGGAAGGAGTATGCATTGTATCAGGACACCTACTGAAGATTTAGCATTATCCCTGAATAGCCACTGAACTTGTTTGTCATGGATAAAAAGATGACACTCGACCACTTTCATGAGATTTTTCCCTCAGAGAACTTCATGAACAAAGAGGAAAAAACATATGAGTGCGTGCTGGCTAAAAATCATGACCAAATTTAGGTGGCGCGGGCTTTGCTCTATGACAAAGCGTCCATGGACGCGCCCTCTTTTGAGGAACTGAGTCATTGGCGCGGGTAAGACACTGTGGACCCGCGCTAATGGAAAATGGCACTTTTTAGGGCTAATCTACAAAAGGTGTCTTCAGGGACTTTGAAGTTCATACTCAGGAGAATCCAATGCAAGTGTTTTTAAGTTTTGTCACTGGTCACAGGTCCATAAATGTGTCCTCCAATGTGCGAAAGCAAGGGTAACAGGGACAGTGACCAACGGTGACAAATTACTGCGTAACACTTAGCCTTATAACCGTGGATCCATTCCTCACGAAGCTGAAAGAGACCTGTGATGAGTTGTCAGTTGCGGGGCATACACCTCAGGATTCAGAGTTAGTGAGACTAACTCTAAATTTTGTCTTGGATGAATGGCAAGTCTTTGTCTAGAGTATCCTGGGTAGAGCAGCATTGCCAAATTGGGATGAGATGTGGGCATGTCTAAAACAAGAAGAGTTGAGGAGAGACCTGGTGAAGGTCAAACTTGACGGAAGCAGCAACAATAGTGGGTCGAAGCCCAAAGTTGAGGAGGAGGATAATGTAGTTCTTGCATCGAAGGGGTAGTAGGGGCAACAAAGACAAAAGAAGGACATCGCCAAGGTGAAGTGTTTCAGATGTGGTGAGATGGGCCACTATGCATCCCAGTGTCCTTTGAGGAAAAAGGACTAGGATGAGAAGCACGATCCTATGGTTATAGCCACAAAGATCGAACAAGAGGAGGAGTTCACCATGTCAGCCAAGATACTTCCAAGAGGGAGGTGGACTGATATAGAACTGTATTTTGATAGAGCTATAGATGGGCAGGATCCTTGAGGAGCCCACCTCTTGGATCATCACATTACTACGAGAGCTCACGATCAGTAGTTGCGAGATGGAGGAGTTTTTAGTTGGTGCCATGGAGTGTTTGAGTGACAGATGCAACAATTAGCAATGCCAAAACTTAAGCAGTGAAGAGCAGAGAGGCAGCAATGCGTGGAGGCCCAGTGCAGAGCTTCAGCAGCGCAGTGGCTTCAGAAGACAACATGGGACTAGCAGTAGTCAGGCTTTCAACACAAAGGTGTATCCACTGGATACTTGTCCAATTTTTGGGTGCTTTCATTTGCTTCTCTCAGCAATTGAGTTGCAGTAAGTATGTAGTGTTAGCAGTGGCAAAGCTAGCAGCATAGCAGATGCAATATTCGAGAGGAGTTGTAGTACATATGTAGCATTGGTAGTGGTTGTGTCAAAGGCAGCAGTACAGGTTCAGCAGCAGCGCAATAGTTGGTGCACAGGATGTCGGACATCAACTGCGCAGAGGACGATGCTTCAGAGTCAGAGCAGTGTGCAGTAGCAGTATATTGTTAGAGCACATTCCTCGCTAAGATGGAGTGTTGATTTGGGGTAGCATCGAATGTGCTCTATGCCTCAAATTTTGCAGGGAGGCATGGGCAAAATGCATTCCAAAGAACCCATAAACCATTTTGGGAAATTCTACCTAGAGACGATTTTATTAAAATAAAAATATTTTTAATGGGGTTCCTAAGTCTAAACTTAGGAAAATTAAAATATTAATTGGTATTAATCTAATTGTGGGTGAATCTTCTAGATAAAGACAGAGAGATCAAGTCAAAATGATTTGAGCCTTCGATTAGGAGTTAATTTAGGCCATTGGTTCTCCAACAGGAAGATATAAGAAGGGGCTTGAGGGTCATTTGGAAAACACACCAAGAAAGATCAAGAAATTGATTTTTTGAAGTGAGAAGTTCTTAGGACGAAAAATCGATTGAGGAGATTTCTTGCAGCAGAGGGGCAGTGAGAATCCGGAGGAAGGAATTTCCAGATAGTACGAGGCAGAGGGAGGACAAAAAGATGTCCAAAGAAAGGCTGACGCTGGCCCACGCAGTGCTGACGCAGAGGCAGCACAGTCCTTGAGGGGAAGTCAAGTTTTCTGCTAAGGGAAGTCGAGTTTCAGTTGCTAGGAGCCGGGGTGTGAGTCTGGGAGGCAAAAGATCAATTTTCTCAACCAACAGAGGATCTAGAAGAGGGGCAACGTAATACCCAACAGGGGTGACGCAGAAACTACCAGGAGTGACGCAGTTCTGCGTAGAGGGTGACGCAAAGCCTCTAGTTCAACAAGATTAGTCATTGATTCTCCGAGTGACAGAGTGAGATCATTTCACCATTCTTTTCTCCGGTATTCTCTTTGTATTGGATTGCTAGTTGAGCATCCTAGAATTATACTCTGAATATCTCCTGCATATTAGTAAAATCCCAACGCTGTTTTACCGGTTTTCCCGCATTGGGTTTTTCCAGGGACATTTGTCCAAAAATAACAGTGTCCTATGTGTTTGCATTTTCTTGCTAAGTTTCTATGTTTCATAATCATATTTAATTTGGTGCAGGTTTCTTCAGTGATTTACTTCAATATTTCAGGAAGAAATCTGAAATAAGTTTGTAATGTAATTTATGATCTATGTGAAGTGGATTTAGCTGGTTACAATAGGATTCCAGAGATTGTTAGATCTAGGAATTTTCACATGAGATGGTGAGATCCCTGGGAGGTTTAGATGCTATTGAATGGTGCCTCATGATGAGCATAATCAGAGGAAAGATTGTGTGACATGGAAAGAGGTGAGAATGTTTGCACATTTTTGGGTGCATGTGTTCTTGTTGAGTTGATGCTACGATTAGATTAGCTATCTGAATAGTCGATTGCACGAGGGGATCCAACACATGTCATTCTTACATGTTGCGATACATGCATATACATGGGATATATGTTAGAGACGAGATTATTTTGTATTGATGAAGACATTTGATGCGAAGGTTGTTCATGATGAGGAAAGTCTTCAAGATTTGGTTAAGAAGTTTACTGATGGGTGTAGTGTTAAGGACGAAAACCATTTTTGATGTGGAGGAGGTTGTCAAGTCCTTTGGCTAGGCACACGAGCATGCCTGAGTTAGGCCAAATGCAGTTCGGTGGAACAACTTGGTTGGCACGAAGTGCATGCTTGAGACGAGTTCGATGGGAAGACTTTCGTGAGACGAGCGCACAAAGAATGCACTTGAGATGAGTTTGGTGGATTTATTGGAACAATGTTGACAGTCTGCATGAAAAGGTTTGCTAGTCGAGGCGCACCCAACCGAAGACAAGGTGCGCCCAGCCGAGATGAGACCAATTGAAGGTAAGGCATACCAAGCTGAGACGCGCCCGCCCGAGTTGTGAAGGTACACAAACGAGGATGAGATGCGAAGGGACATGATTGATGGTGAAGTAAAGGAAAGTTTGTATACGACAAATGATGCAACATAATTTGGAGTTTATGGTCGGATCAAATGAAGGAAGGTCGACTCGAATGCCCAACCGATATGTCCCTTGGAAGAGACACGACTGTTCATGGAGGGTGACTCATATATATAAGATGATAGGAGAGGAGTTAGAACTCCAATCAACCAAAGATCAACAAGCTATCATTGCAATAAAAGGAGGAGACAATAAAGGAAGAAGAGAGTTGGGTCTCACGAAGGAGCTCACTCTCTAAAGCAAAGTTGTGGAAGGAAGTTGGGAAAGCTTGTGGAACGAAGTATTGTCGAGGGTGGTACACCGTGGGGTATTTGTGTATTGAGGTTGTGTGTGGGTCGAAGGGCCTCAACATGGTTATTTATTAGGTTTGGTTGTGGGTTACTGGTTGAAGGGTTGTATCTCAATTATTGTATATTTGTATCTGTGAAGGGTTTTGGCAGCAAATTGTTTGGAGTTCCTCCCAGCCGAACCGAAGTCCATTATAAACCGTGGTTTTTATATTGAAGTTTTAGTCAAACAGAAGTTGGGAAATTGTTTTGGGATTTCACCCGCTCATTTATTAAAGTGTTATTTATGTACATTATTTGTGTTGTTTATGAATGAATGTGATTATTGCTGAACTTAAGTTAATCGAAGTAAACTATAATTTAAGTTAAGTTTTAAAGTGGCTATTGTTGTGAGATTGATTGAACAACAATTTCGCAAGTATAAGATATTTGTCTTGGTATAGGTACATGAGCTAGAGGCATAGTATGAGCATTAGTAAACTCAAGTTGGTTTCACCGTTGAGGAGAAAACGCATCAGTGCCACTCACGTTTGGGGAGTCAGGAAGCTCATAGAGGTACACCTAGGTGGATTGACACCCTGATTTAGAGGCTAGACATTGGCTTGCCTGAGGGAAGTTATTCCTAGGGGGGAAACCTCACCATGTTTTTTTAGGCTAGACATTGGCTTGCCTGAGGGAGGTTATTTCTAGGAGGGAAACCTCACCAAGTTTTGAGGCTTCTACCATGCCTTCAGGAGGGATATTGAACCTCTTGATCCTAAAAGATTTCATCCTTTGGGGGACAACCCTTTATCTTTGATGGTTTTGTTTACATTTGGCATACTTTGCTTATTGTCATAAGTCTCCTTTACCTTGTGGATGACACGTGACTTTCTTGTAAATTTTCTAGGCTGAGTTGGTGTTGCCTTTCCCTCTACTTGAGCCAACCTAAAAATATTATCAGTGGAGGTATATAGCTTGCTTGGACAATGAGATTAGCATGTTTGAATTTTTAGCATGCAATCATAATCTCCCACCTTTGAATCATTCATGGCTATGGCGAGAATTAGTCTTTTCCATTTTTTTTTTTGTGAAAATTTCAATCTATGAAACTATTCTGCAGCTGAGAAAATTTTGCTGCGAATTGTTATTGCAGCGACTGGAATTAATTATTCTAACCATAATTTAACTATGCAATTTATTTCTTATAGCAACAATGAATTAATAACTACTGAAAACTTCACAAATAAAACTACAAAAGAAAATAGCGCTAGAAACTAAGAAAATATAGCACACACTCAAAATTTACAGAGCTATTTTTGGACAATAGTCCTTGGAAAAACCCAACTTGGGAAAACCAGTGTAGCAACTGAGAGTTTTGTATTATTATGCAATAGTGAAATCTAAGTGCAATCTATGGATGCCCAACTAGCAATCCAAACAAGTATTTGAGAAAAATAATTAGAGAGAAGAAATTCTCGCCCTCCACAAGCAATCCAGACATTGTCTCCTTCGGAAAAACTAGCCGTCCAAACCCTTTTGTAGGCCCTTTGCGCAGTCCTTGCACTGCCTCTCACATGTGTGGCTTAGATCAGCCTTTGAACAAGTCGTCTTGCTGGTTTCTGTTGCTTGAAGTGACTCTCCTGCCCTCTGGAAGACTTTCCCGACCTATGGAAGCTAAATCAACTCCCTCCCCAGTTAAATCGACCTGCTCTACTTTAGCTATTGCACAGTCCTCGTGCTGCTTTTGCGTGGATCACTTTTGTCAGTTGCTGTAGCCTCTCCAAATCTGGAAAAATTCCACAGATCATTGTCCCTACCCCTCACTATAACTACTACTGCTCTCTGGATATTGATCTGCCAAGGAAATCAAACTGCTCAAGTGCCTTCTCCAAGTACCAATTGACTTTTTCTTATAATCCTCCGTTGCGGCACCAACGACCAAGATTAGATCTTAATCAAAGGCCCAAATTAATCTTCTGTCGATCCATGTGAGTTTCTAGAGAATTCTCACCTTGACTTAATTAATTCTAATTAATTAACTAGTTTTCCTAAGTTTAGACTTAGGAAACATTGAAAAATAGGCTAATAATCTAATTGAGTCATCTGTAGGTGGAATTTCCGGAAATGACTTTTGGATTATGGAGATCTCATGTATTCTAGCCTCTTCACCAAGTTTTGTGACTAGAACACATCTGATGCGACAGAAAATAACACTCCCTATTAGCGAGCACTGTGTTCTAGTCAATGTGGAAAAAGTCGAAGTTGAGATTAAATTGACAAGCGTCCAGAAATTGAAAAAGTCATTACAATCTAGAGATTTTTGAAAAAATTTGGAAAAATTAAAAAATACAAAAATGTTCATTTAAAAAAAAATAAATTTAGCATCTAAGTGTCCACAACATCAAATAAATGCATTTCCACATAAACATGTAAAGAAAGCTAATATATAATATTTATATGAAGTTTAGTGCTACATCACGTATCAAAATAGTGAATCAAGTCCTGAATATTTAGTCTTGTCTCAGTCTCAACTCTCAAGAGTCAAAATATCAACAAAAAATATAATAAACGAATATCATGAGTCATCTACATGTCATAAAGTAATCAATCACTGAGATCCTCTGCCCCTTTTTCTGGAATAGGGAATGTCTTTGCCTTTTCCTCTAGAGGAAGAAGGCCCTGCCCCCTAGGATACAAATGGACTCAGTCGTCCTCTAGAAGCCAATAAAAGAGGTGGCCTTTGTCCTCTATTGTTGCCCATACTAGATGGTGTCACCTCCTCCTCCTGCTCTCCCTCCCCTGGAATTGCTACCTCCTCCTCCTGCTCTCCCTCCCCTGGAATTGCTACCTCCTCCTATACCGCTGACTCTCGCTTCCCTGCAGCTGCTACCTCCACTGTCGCTAGTGCCTCTGGATCCACATCTAACCAATCAGGGATCGAGTCGATGGTCAGCATCTTAGCCTCGACCCTCCATGCATCAGTGGTATCAATATTGCCCAATGAGATGGCTTCCACATCAGGAGTTTTCTGAAGTTGTCTCACCCTAAATCGAAGATTGTTGTAGACGTAGACCATGTCATTGAGGCGTTGGGACTCCAATCTGTATTAGGGTCATAGATTGTAAATTAGTACTTAGAAAATTTAAATATTAAAAATAATCAAATGAATTCAAAATTTAGTTTGAAAGTTTTTTACCTATTGCGCTTTTTGTTGTGTATTTTGTCAAATACACTCCTGTTGTGCTCACACCCAAAGGAACTGCATGTTTGGCTGAGCAGTCGAATGGAAAGCTTTTGGAGATGGGGTACTCTGCCACCACAGCTTGTCCTCCAAGCATCTACAAGTTAAAAGAAAAATGAGAATCATAAAAAAGAAAAAGTGAAAACATTGAAATTCTAAACTTGAAGCAAATTATGAAGAGGCAATGAATTATGAAATTTGAAAGTTGAAGGTTGAAACAAATTGAAGCTTACCTTGCATTTTGGTCATCCTATTCTTAATAGCCATGGTAAAACCAAATGTGATACCTGCCATCCTATGTATCTCCATTTCTTTAGAAATATCTTCACGTTCTTGCTAAGATGACACCATCCTCTCAACATAAGTGAAAAATCCATCCATCACCTCGGCATGAAATCTGAAACCACAGGAGTAAGAAAATGTGGGGTTGAGGTAGATACCTGCAACATAATGGGGCAACGGAGGTTATTGTTCCATCACTCATCAATCAGTCTCCATATGACCTGTTGTTTCTCTAACCCCTTGTCTCCCTTATCTTCATAATAAGCATGAATGGCTTCTTTGGCCCTATCAATGGCCTCATACGAGTAGCCCATTGTGGGCTTGTATCCATCAACCAAATGAAGAACCCTTGCCAAAGGTTCTGAAATGGCACACACCTTCTCTACTCCTGCCCAAAAGCTCTGATCATATGAAACTAGTCCGCATATGCCCTCTCCATTTGGTTTGCAACTAATAGATAAAGCACGCCAATCCTATGAAAGAAACATGCTTTTCACATCCCACATAGAATTCAACAGGGACTGAAGAGAAATGAAAGTAGTGGCAAATCATGTAATGGCAGGATGCACCAACTCTTTGTTGTTGGTGAATCTTCTCATCAAGCTAAACACAAATGCATGATTATATATAAATTTTGTTATGCTCTTGGATGATTCAACAATATCCCTCACAAGAGGAATCTTACGTATATCCTCCAACATGAAGTCAATACGATGAGCAACACAAGTTGTCCAAAACAAGTTAGGATACCTCTCCATAAGCAACCTGCTAGCTGCAATATAATTTGTAGCGTTGTTTGTTATGACTTGGACAACTTTTTTTGGGCCTACTTCCTAAATAAAGATGCCCGACAACTCACATAATAAATGTGCATCTTTAATGTGTGCATATGCATCAACATATTTCATAAACATTTTCCCCTTGGGACAACTAACCAAGAAGTTAAGAAGTGTCCTACCCTTCTAGTTAGTCCAACCATTTGACATGACTATGCATCCAGTGTGTTCCCATGATGCCCTAAACTCCTCCAATCTTGCAGTGCAATCAATTTCTTCATCTTGAAGAAGAGGCCCTCTCAACTCCTCAAAGGTAGAGTCTTTGTACCCCGGGCCAATGACAACAACAACATCAAACATAGTTTGGTAGAATGGGTTTTTCTTGGCAATGTTGAAAGGAACATCACTTTGTAGAAGACACTTACTGACCAACCTGTCATCTTCTACCTTTTCCTCTTTTTTTTTAAGTGTCGATTTGATGCTAGGGTGTGAACTAGGTGGTTCTAGGAACAAATAAATATGAGAAAGCTGAGGGGTTGGGACTTGAGGGTGTAGAAGGAGATGCTGAAGAACCATTCTCACTTCCCCCCACTCTTTAGGCCCCTACAATTTCATTTTTTAGTGCTTCCTTGGTGTTTTTGCCCACCTCTTTATCCATCAATGATTTAATGGCATGTTGGATGATTTCTGGAGTTGGATTTGCAAAAAGTTATATATTTTACCCCAAAATTTTCCCCAAATGGAATTTTAATCTGTTGACATCCCGTTACATATGCTTACCAGTGTTTTTAAAACCGTTCAGAAAAACCGGTTACCGGTCTGACCGGCCGGTTAGCAAGGCCGCCGGTCAGAACCGACCTAAAAACCCGGTCAGACCTGCCCTTTCGCCCAAATCCAGCCCTAACCGGTGAAAAACCGGCCGGTTTGTATCAAACCGGCTGGTTTATGGCACGCCCACCAAAAGTTAAGAAAAGCGGTTTGCTGTTTGTGGTTTAGAGATTTTGGGGGGGAGGTAAAGGTGTTTTGCAGGTGTGTTGAAGGGTTTTCATCACTTGTTTGGGCTCAAAAACAATTTTTGAGGGCTTACACTTGACATATCAGCCATCTTGGTTTGGCCGCAGCCTTAGAAGGCTCTTCTAGCCCTGCCCATGAGGGTTTGGAGGCCTGATATCATCATTTCTGAAGATAACTTTGTGGTTGTAGGTGTTTGGAGAAGCTACATTGCATTTTTTGAAGCCTAACACCTTCCTTTGGTGCCTTAACTTGGCATAGCAGTGATTGAAGGAAGTCCGCAAGGCCTTGTGGGTTTGTAGGATCCTATCATCATCCTGTTGTTGACTGTCATAACATAATTGGATCTGAAGCTAAAAATACAGTGACATAGTTGCTCTATGATCTAATAATAATAAGCCTAAAGCACCTAAAGACATCACACTTTAACTATAAAGAATTAAATCATTGTTCTAGCTCTTTTGCTGTTGTATTTGTGACTGAATTGGGTTGTTGCTAAGGTCTGATACAAATTTGCAGAGGTTTGATCTTGCTCTTCAGTCGCATTACATTAGCATTTTGCCCTGCATTTAGCATTAGAATGGGTCACTAAGCTTTGGGATTTGTTCTTGCTCCTTTGCTCTTTCATTTATGACTGATATCTTGTTGACAGTGTGCTGATCTAATTGACAGTGATATCAAGGTCTTGTGCATTCATCTTGCTCCTAAGTTAATCATTGTGTGGTAAGAAGTGTGCTTGAATTGGTTTATCTCTTAACTTGAGGATAACTTGTCTCATCACTAACCCTTTCTCTCATCGCATCTCATTTGCATTAGTATTACATTGCATATTTGAAGTCTTTTGTTGCATATCATTTATTATTATCACTGTTAGCAATGTCATCTTGTTGCTTATAATTGTGCTCTTGCTATCTTTTGATTTTCTTTGGTTCAAAGTTGCAAATCTAATAAGTGAAAGAGCTTCTAATAAAGCATAGATAAGTGATAGGGAGATATTGCTATCATTGCCATAATTATCTCATTGTATTTGTAGTATCTAGAAGTTTCTCTTGTTCCTAATTGCTACATTGTAAGTAAGGGGGATTCTAATAAGCATAATAGATTGCTTCATTGAATAATCTTGAAGTGTTTCATTTGGCATTTTCGTAATCTTGTGTTGAAGAGTAACATTTAATGATTTTGGTTACAAGTGGTTTGGAAAATTTGAAGTGTAATTGTATCTCATTCAAGTAAGCTAATCTTGTCATCATTTGCATCTTCATTCTAGATTAGAAGTGCATATTTAAAATTTACCTCCAAGCATAAGCTTGGTTGATAGATATTTAGGGTCACCTTCTCTCCCAATTTGCGATGCTTGACCCTTGCACTGAGGTTAAAACAGGTGACCTTACAGTTCTCTTGCAAACAATCCCTTGTAGGAACAGAGGCATTTGGGTCGTTAGAACTCCAAGGTAGGTATCATTAATGAGGCCTTAGCCTCCTTCCCCTGGACTTCTTTCTACAACCCTGTGTGAGAATTTGTACTCGGTGCCATTTTGATATATTCACCTTTACATGGTATATAAATGAGCAAACTTTGCATATTTTGTCTCTAATGGCTTGGAATCATGGTTTTACATCTTAAAAATAGTTTTATTTCATTAAAAATTAATTATTTAATGTATTTTTTTAAAACCGGTTCGTTTAGACCAAACCAGTCCCGGTTAGACCGGTTCCGGTCGGTAAACCGGTTCATTAGGTGGACCGGTCCGATCACCGGTTCTGGTTTTAAAAACATTGATGCTTACCACACAACTTGCAAGTCAAATACATTCTATTGACCCCCCCAGATTTGGGTATAGTATCAGGTTCACCATATTTCCACATAGGGTCCAAAAGCCTTGGCATTTTGTTTGAAACTTTGAACTTGAATTTGAACCCGGGCACAAAAAAAAATAAAAATAAAATAAAAAAAATTCCGCATCACATAAGAAGCACACACGAATGTAATTGTTGATTTTAAATTTTAAATGCCTCTTCTCACTTGCTTGAACAAACTCAGATTCTCTAAACAAGGGTTTGAATTTTTGTCATTTGATTCTTGAAAGTTGAAGTTTTTATTCAGTCTAGATTCTAAACAATGTTTTGATTCAAATTTCTAAAGCAAAAATAAGATAAAAACAAGCTAATAGAATTATAGAAAGATTTAAAAAGCCATTTGTGTAACAAAGACTAAGAGAGAAATTAAAGTAGATATCTGGCAGCAACAAATCGACACCCTGAATATCTCACGTTGAGCAGTGGACAAATCTCTAAATCCACACCACAAAACTAGCAAATCTCCTCCTCTTCGACCTTGGAAAACACCTCCTCTCTCCATAGGGATGAATGGCAGCAAAAAGAGTGAGAAATGACTATTTTTTTCCTTTTTCCTCCACTTATTCACAGCGTGGGTGGGCTCAACAACTTTTTGGGTCGACCCTCCATAAAGACAAGACTTCTACGATTAAAACTCGACTTCTTCAGCAGTGAAATAGTCAGCACAAAGTCAGCCGATTAAATCGGCCAACCCAAAAAATCGGATTTTGGCGATTTAATTAGGACTTTTTGCCCATTTTTTCCACATTGGTTCTAGTGTTGCACACCCTCCGACAACACTTTATCTCTGTATCGTCCTATGTCATGTCGCTGAAGTTTGGTTGCTGCTGCCCACGAACTACTGCGCAACTCTAACATTGCACCTGTGTTGCTGCTGACACTGCCATACTGCTGCTAACTCTACACTGCAACTCCCTTTCATCTGTTGTTGTTGCAATTGTATCAACTGTAACTAAGCAACATCCAAAATATTGTATCAATTGTGTTCAGTATAATGCATCTATCTCCCGAGTCCTGGCTACTACTAGCCTCTGCACTGTCACTAAAGAATTCGCGTTGCTACCAACTCTGCATTGAGCCACCTGCTCTGCTATCAATACTGCACTGCGCTCCTTAGTATCTGACTGCTACTAGTTTGCAATTGTCACTCTAGTACTGATTGCATCAACTTCCAGTGATCCATCCTGCTATTGAATACTATGAGCCCCCGTAGCCAATTGATGATCCATGAGGTGGACTCCTCAAGGACCTTGCCCATCTTTGTAGCTCTCCGGGGCTACAACACCAAATCACCCCACCTCACTCGTGGAGGTACATCTGCGAGCATAGAAAACTTTTCCTCTAGCCTAGAGGAAAGCTTGTTTATTTCCGCAGATGTTGCCTGTTGGCCAATGAGTAGGGAAATGAGGATAGGGACCATACTACTACCGATGGATGCATCGTGTACTACCCTACTCCCTATGCTAGGATGTTTGATATTGATTTGGGATTAATGGAAATTGACTTTGGGTCAGTTAAGAGTGGTATGACACACTCTCGATTATTGGAGACTGACTTCGAGTCAGTGGAGAATGGTATGATACATTCTTGATCATTTCTTCTTTCTTCATGGTTCATTAGAGCAGAGTAGAGCAAAAACAGGGATGGTCCAAATTGTTAGATAGTTTGGCAGGTTAAGTCCTCCCTAGTTGAGAGGGAGTGTTAAATTTGGCAACTTGGGTCAAACTTCACCTTGGATATCTCATATGAGGTAGCTAATATTTTTATTGGGTTCCTCTCTCCGAGAGGTGTAGGATTGATCTAAAGATCATCTCATTCTGACATGTACAAATGGAATTATGAATTTATTTTGTTTATGGACAAATTGTCAAGGTCAGTGAGGGAACTAATGTAGGCTTAGAAGCCCAACAGTGACGTCTATTCATCCTCAACGTTTGCATTATAAATACAAGGTCCCTCCTCCTCATTTAGACACTTACTCACATATCTCTCTCTCCTTCATTGATTGGGTACAGATTTTTGAGGCAGCTTTCCACATGTGCGAAGAAGGGCAGTTTTGTTCCAGCATTGACGGAAGTTACAGGAAGGGTTTTTGACCAGTGTTGACTAGCAATGTTGACCTGTTTGATTGCGGTTTTGTGAGGGTTATCTCTGTTTGGTTAGGCCTCATTTTTGGGCACAGAAATAGAGGCAGACCGTACTGTTTGACCCGCGTTGACTAGAAAAGGGTTTCACTATAGCATTGACTTTCGTTGACCAAGTTTGAGTAGATATTTGCAGACTGTATTTGCGCTAATTTGATTTGCTGTTGGAGGCCAGTTGACCAAGTTTGATCGAGCTATTTTGGAGGTCAAATTCCGCCCTGTTGACCAGTGTTGACTTTCTAGTTAGGGCTTTCTGTAGCTGTTGTTTGTTGGGACAGATTTCACTATGATTGGACAAGTGAATATTGCATATTGTACTCTCTCTCTCTGTTGAAATCTTGAAGAATAAGAAGAATTGATCGAAGGGTTTCACCACATTGTGGTTTGTCCCTGACTGGTGCCATATCCCATGTCCTCTTGTCTTGGCTTGTCTTCTACTATTGTTGTTTATGTTATATCTGCATTTTACTGTCATGTTGATGTGATTGCTAATCTAGATATTGATATTGGGCTAATAAGAAAATTGAAGTAAAATTGCTTTTAAGCATAGAACATACCATTGTTATCTAAAATTAACATGGTATCAGAGCTGAGGTGAAGACAAATCCCAAGCAAGAGTGAAAAGAGCAATCACTAAGAAGAGCAACCACTGAGATCCTTTGATCAAGGACAAGATGCAATGGTCTCCACATCCTACTTCAAGTCTGATGACAAGCTTCATGATAAGTTTGATTATCATGCATGGAATATGTCTCTTGATTCGACTTTAGAAGAGCACGATGTTATGGACTATTTGCAGGGAAAGATTTTGGAACCTCCCTCTAATGCATTGGTTGTTGCTAAGACAAAGTACAAAAGGTGTGAAGTCAAAGCAAAGAAGATCATCTGGGATTTTATTCATAAGCATTTAGTTGCTTACATCTCCGATTTGAACACATCAAAGGAGATATATGATAGGTTGGTTGGCATGTTCAAATCTAGTAATGCAAACCAAGTTCTCTTTTTCAAAAACAAGCTGAATGATATAAAGAAGGGAAGAGGTGAAGGCATTCAATCCTACTTCATGAGGATTACTGAGGTCAAAATTGATCTTCTTTCGATTGGAGAAGCTATCGCTGATAGGGTGCTTACTCTCATTGCCCTTGGAGGACTCCCTCGTGAATGGCACGTGTTCAACACTACTATTCTTAACAACGACAGGATTCCAGATTTTGAAGAATTGTTGACTAGATGTTCTCAAGAAGAAACAAGGATGATGGAACTAGATATGTTTTCAAATAGGAATGATCCCACTGCATTCTTTGCTCATGCTAAAAATAAGAACAATGCAGGTTTAAAGAAGCAATGTTAAGGAACACTGGGTTTCAAGAATGGAAGGAAGGGAAGATGCTTCATTTGCAACAAGTTTGGCCACTATGCTAAGGAATGTGTTCTAATAGAAGGGATACACCTCATGATGATGACAACCACAACAACAACATTTTCAGGGGCAACAATAATCAAAGGTATGGCAGATTCAACAACCGAGGAAAAAGGAATGCTCCTGCTCCTCATCAAGGAAATGTTCGCCCTCCCAAGAGATCAAGAAACACCAGGTATGATGAATCTAATGTTGTTGATAACAAGCAAAAAGAATTTTATCTTATATCTGCCCTCTCTACTTCATCTCCTCCGGACACTTTGGGAAATTGGTTGATTGATATTGGTGCCTCAAGGCACTTCACTGGGTATGAGGAAGCTTTTTCAAATCTAATTGAAAAGGATACAAATTTGGAAATTATTTTTGGAGACAATGCCACCTATCCTGTGAAGGGAGTTGGGAATGTTACTCTTCAATTGAATTAAGGTAACACCATTCATCTACAAGAAATACTATATGTACTCGATTTAAAGAAGAACCTGGTATCTATCTCGGCGATGAAGGACAAAGGATTCAAGGTGGCATTCATCAATGGAAAGGTACGTGTGTGGAATAAAAATTTCAAAGATGCATCTACACTTGGATTCAGGGTTGATAGCTTATATCAAGTTGGAGGAAGTCCATTGGAAGCTATGTCTAGCGACACATCAGTTAAGCCGAATTATGGTACCGAAGGTTTGCTCATCTACATTATAAGGCTCTACCTGATGTGAGGAAGATGGTGACAGGTATGCCCAAATTTAAAGTAGAACTTGAAGGTGATTGTTAGGGGTGTGCCGAAGGAAAGTGTACAAGGGGACCATTACACTCAAGTGATAGCAAGACTATCGACATATTGCAATTGGTTCATTCTGATCTATATGGTATGATGCTCGTGAACTCATTGGGAGGATATTTATATTATGCTATCTTTATGGATGATTTCTCTTGCAAGACTTGGATATATTTCTTGAAGAAGGACGAAGTATTCTCATGGTTCCGTTCTTTCAAAGCTTTGGTCGAAAATCAATCAGGGAAGAAGATCAAAATATTGAGGACCGATAATGGAACCGAATATGAATCAAATGAGTTTAATAATTATTGTAGAGAAGCTGGCATTAAGAGGGAGACTACTACAGCATATACTCTTGAGCAAAATGGTGTTGCTGAAAGGAAGAACTATTCTATCATAGAACCACTCGTGCCATGCTTCATGATCAAAGCCTTCCAAAGTTCTTATGGGCTGAAGCTGTAAACATTGATGTGTATGTTCAAAATAGATACCCTCATCAAGTGTTGGACTCCAAAACTCTCGAAGAAGTTTTCACCAGTAAGAAACTTGATGCTTCTCACTTTAGAATTTTTGGTAGCCTCGTATATTTTCATGTGCCGAAAGAAAAGAGAAGCAAATTGGATGCTTCTGGGAAGAAAGGAACGTTTGTGGGCTATAGTGAAACTTCTAAGGCATATAGAATCTATGTGCCTGGTCAAAGAGAAGTGGAGATAAGTCATGATGTCACCTTTGATGAGGATGTTGCCCTTAGGAAGATTAGTAACCTTATTATTCCAAGGAAGGACAAAGAAGTAGATTCAGGAAAGTAGGGAGAACCCTAGGATGAGCTGATGCCCGATGTTGAAGGACCAATGGATCCCATTGATCCACCCCCTCATGAGCCCTCCTCCTGAAAAAGGAGACCGTCATGGCTTAGGGAAACTCTCGAAGATGCCGAGAGACATGCTGCACCTAGGGGGACATATTGTGAAATCAAGAAGTTGAATAGTTACCAAGGGTACTCAATTGCAATGAGCACCATTGTTCAATCTGACCCTTGCACTTTCGAAGAAGCTGTAAAGCACCAAGTTTGGAAGGATGCAATGAATGAAGAGTATGAGTTGATTTTGAAGAATGATGTTTGGGATGTGGTCCCTAGACCCAAGGACAAATCCATTGTAACCTAAAAATGGCTCTACAAGATCAAGCATGGAGCTTATGGAAGTGCTGAAAAGTTCAAGGCTAGATTTGTTGCTCGATTCTTCTCTCAAAAGGAAGGCGTGGACTAAGATGAGATATTTGCAGATGTTGCTCGATATACCACCATCCGTTCAATTATAGCTCTTGTTGCCTCGCAAGGATGGAATCTACACCAGATGGATGTCAAGACCGCATTCTTACATGGTTCAATTAAGGAGGAAGTCTATGTAGAACAACCCAAGGGGTTCGAAGTTCAAGATTGTCAGACACATGTATGCAGATTGAAGAAATCCCTCTATGGGTTGAAGCAAGCTCCCTGAGCTTGGTATGAGAGGATCAACAACTAGCTGATGAAGTTGGGATTTACAAGAAGTGAAGCTGATCCGAACCTTTATTTTAAGGTTGAGAATGGTAGACCTTTCGTATTGGTACTTTATATGGATGATCTCTTTTTGACGGGTGCAAACCCTCTTATTCAACAATGTAAGAGGGAGTTGCTTTCGAATTCGAGATGAAGGACCTAGGATTGATGCATTACTTCCTAGGGTTGGAGGTCTGGGAAAAGCCAGGTGAGATTTTCCTTTCTTAAGGAAAATACATCGTGAAGCTACTCGAAAGATTTGGGATGGTGGACTGCAAGTCCGTGACTACTCCGATGGAACTTAACTTCAAGAAATTATGTGGAAGTGTTGCTGGGCCCGATTTGGGAAATCCTTTTGAGTATCGTCAACTTGTGGGGGTCTTGATGTTCTTGGTGAACTCCCGTCTGGACATATGTTTTGCAGTGAATACTTTGAGTCAGTTTATGGTCGCGCCTCATCACATACATTGGATTGTTGCCAAGAATCTCTTAAGATATCTCTGGGGCACAATCACTTATGGACTGAGATACACTGTTGGGAATGTGAGGCTCCATGGTTACTTTGATGCAGACTAGGTTGGCAGTTTGGTCGATCGTAAAAGCACATCTGGATGTTGCTTCTCTCTAGGTTCTACTTCGATATCCTAGATGTGCAGGAAGCAAAATTTGGTTGCTTTGAGCATCGTTGAGGCTGAATACATTGTTGCTAGTATGGACTCTTGTGAAGCTGTTTGGTTGAGGAAGCTCTTTAGTGAGTTGTTTGGACATGTGATGGATATCACCGTGATCCACTGTGACAACCAAAGTGGGATTCGTCTTTCTGAGAATCTTGTCTTTCATGACTACTCCAAGCATATTGATATCAGGTACCACTTTATCAGGGATATGGTACAACGGGGAGCAATAAGGCTCCGTCATATTAGGACTAATGATCAGGTTGCTGATATTCATACGAAGCCCTTGGGGAAGGTCAAATTCTTAACCTTCCGTGAACAACTTGGAGACGTGGAGAGACTCTCTTATGAGGTTCTTGTATGAGATGGATGTTGAGCTCTGGGGGCCTTGGGGTACTTCTTGGAGCGATGAGCGACCATAGGGTGAGTGGTCACCTTCCCCTAATGGTGCACAATGTACAGGGTGAGTGGTTCACCTTCCCCTGTGGTACCCCATGTTGAGATATGCATAGGATGAGTGGTTCACCTTCTCCTATGGCATATGAGCAGGATGAGTGGTTCACCTTCTCCTATGGCATATGAGCAAGATGAGTGGTTCACCTTCTCATGCCAGCACATCTTACCAATGTAGTTTGGGACTCATGGGAAGTACCTCTCATCGGGCCAATGAGTAGGGAAATGAAGATAGGGACCATAGTACTACTGATGGACGTATCATGTACTATTGTACTCACTATGCTAGGATGTTTGATATTGATCTAGGATCAATGGAAATTGACTTTGGGTCTGTTAAGAGTGGTATGACACACTCCCAATTATTGGAGACTGACTTCGGGTCAATGGAGAATGGTATGATACATTCTCTATTATTTCTTCTTTCTTCTTGGTTCAACAGAGCAGAGCAAAGCAGCGACAGGGATGGTACAGATTGTCAGATAGTTTAGCAGGTGAAGTCCTCCCTAGTTGAGAGGGAGTGTTAAATTTGGCAACTTGGGCCAAACTTCACCTTGGATAGCTCATATGAGGCAACTAATATTTTTATTGGATTCCTCTCTCCAAGAGGCGTAGGATTGATCTAAAGATCATCTCATTCTGACATGTACAAATGGAATTATGAATTTATTTTGTTTATGGACAAATTGTCAAGGTCGGCCAACAAACTAATGTAGGCTCAGAAGCCTAACAATTACATCTATTCATCCTCAATGTTTGCATATAAATACAAGGTGCCTCCTCCTCATTTAAACACTTCACTCACTCACATATCTCTCTCTCCTTCATTGATTAGGTATGGATTTCTGAGGTAGCTCTCCACACGTGTGAAGAAGGGCAGTTTTGTTCCTGCATTGATCAGCATTGACTGAAGTTGCAGGAAGGGTTTTTGACCAACAACGTTGACCTGTTTGATTGCGATTTTGTGAGGGTTATCTTTGTTTGGGCAGGCCGCATTTTTGGGCACAGAAATTGAAGCAGATCGTATTGTTTGACCAGCGTTGACTACAGAAGTGTGACTATAGCATTGACTTTCATTGACCAAGTTTGACTCAATATTTACAGACTATTTTTGGGCTGATTTGACTTGCTGTTGGAGGTTGAGTTGACCAAGTTAGACCGAGTTGTTTTGGAGGTCAAAGTCTGCCCTGTTGACCAATGTTGACTTTCTAGTTAGGGCTTTCTGTAGTTGTTGTTTGTTGGGACATATTTCACTGTGATTCAGCAAGTGAATATTGCATATTGTACTCTTTCTCTTTGCTGAACTCTTGAAGAATAATAAGAAGAATTGATCAAAGAGTTTCCCTACATTGGGGTTTGTCCCTCTCTGGTGCCATATCTTGTGTCCTCTTATCGTGGCTTGTCTTCTATTGTTGTTGTTTATGTTCTATCTGCGTTTTACTGTCATGTTGATGTGATTGCTAATCTGGATATTGATATTGGGCTAATAAGAAAATTGAAGGAAAATTGCTCTTAAGCATAGAACATACCATTGTTATCTAAAATTAACATTATGCAACAGTAAAATCTGAGTACAATCTATGGATGCCCAACTGGAAATCCAAACAACAAGTATCTAACAAAAATAATTACGGAACAAGAAATCTCGGCACTGGCTCCTCGAGAATAACTAGCCTTCCAAACCCCTCCGTAGACCCTCTGCGCAGTCATTGCACTGCCTCTCACATGTCTGGCTTAGATCTGCCTCTGAACAAGCCGTCTGGCATGTCTCTGCTACTGGAAATGACTCTCGACCCTCTAGAAGACTTTCCCAGCCTCTGGAAGCTGAATCAACTTCCTGCCCAGCTAAATCTAACTGCTCTGCTTCAGCTTCTGCGTAGTCCTTGCGCTGCTTCTGCGTGGATCCATTCTGTCACTTGTTGTTGTCTCTTCGGATTTGAAAAACTTCCTCTAGGTCATTGTTCCTGCCCCTCATTTTCTCTGCTTCGATCTCTAGCTCTCCGACAATTGTTGCTGCTCTCTGGAAATCTATCTGCCAAGGAAATCGAATTTCTCAAATGTCTTCTCCAAATTCCCATCGACTTCTTATAATCCTCTGTGGGACCACCAATGACCAAGATTAGATCTTAATCAAGGGCCCAAATTAATATTTTGTCGATTCGTGTGAGTTTGTAGAGAATTCTCGCCTTGACTTAATTAATTTTGATTAATTAACTAGTTTTCCTAAGTTTAGACTTACGAAACATTAAAAATAGGTTAATAATCTAATTAAGTAATCTCTAAGTGGAATTTCCAGAAATGATTTTTGGTTATGGAGATCTCATGTATTCTAGCCTCTTCACCAAGTTTCGTGGCTAGAGCACATCCAATGCTACAAAAAGTAACTCTTTTTGCCCCTCTCTCTATATTTTCTCGTTTTGTCAACTCTATTTTTGGTCGCCTCACTAGTGATTGATTCCCTCTAAGTGATTGTCATGAGCGTTATATTTTCCATAGGGCTATATTGTTCTTGCTTTGATAATTGCATTTCTCTATTAACACATTAATTTCACCTCATAGCATCATAACATTATACAGATTTACATCATTATTCATTAGCATATGCAAATATGTAGAAATAAAAATAACATCATCATCAATGCAGCGGAACATAAAGGAACACAGGAAGAAAAGCATGCATACATAGAGACAGTAGGATTGATCGGAGATCAGGGTAAAACCCATTATGGGGAAAAACCCTTGCAAATTCTTCTTCTAATAGATTGTCATCAAATGATTCAACAAAAGAGAGTACAATAATCCATATCTTCACAACAACTAGAATATCCATGAAATGCATCTAAACATCAAAAATCTGATTTTGATAACTGTAATGTACTATCACTCCCTGTAGCCTACTATTGACCACTGCTGTCATTGAGCCAAATTTTCGGATTATTGCAGTTTCATTTTTGAGTCCCAGACGCATGGAGGAAGAGCTAAGTAAGCGTCTATAGCTGTGTTGGATGCTCCCTAGTGGACTCTGTGCGTGCATCTAGGGACAAATATTCTTTGTTCTGCCTTAAACCCCCAGACGCACCCTTAAAGTTGTTGTGCATGCATCCAAGGTTCCTCGGATTCTACGTGGGCCACTTTGTGCGTGCGTCTAGGGACTTGAATGCCCAATCTGCCTTCTAAGGTCCTAGATGCTCCCTCCAAGTTAGCATGCGAGCATCGATAGCTTCTTGGACGTTGTCTTGACCACAGGATGCCAGCGTCCAAGGATGAAATTTCCCAGTTTTGTGCCAACATCTGAAAACCAGAAACCCTAGATTCGTGCAAGCGTCGACCTTGTAGGTTTGAGCCCTTGTGTGAGCTTCTTCCATTAGACCTGTGCAAGCTAAGACAAAATAGAAGAGGAGAAGAGAGCTTGATCAATTATGTCCAAATGAGATTGAGGTCTCTTCTATTTATAGGCTTCCATGAGGTTCCACTTGATGTTGAGGCCGATCTGTCCATTGGTACATGTGCATAGGGCCGACCCAATCCAATATACATGAGTGGGTACATAAATTCGAAAACCAACTTCTGCTTGTCCAAATGAGGTGATCTTTAGGTCGATTTTGGTCCTCTCTAAAAGAGGAATTCTATGTCATCTGAGTTGTCCAAGGTGGAATTTGACCGCGGTTGCTTAATTTTAACAATGAGTAGGGCCCAACTTAAGATACTTCTTCCTAGATGGTTCTAGTCAACATACTCCTTCCCCTCTTGTTACTTCCTTGGAACCTTGGTTTTACTTGTTGCATCATGTAGGTTGTAGCTATGGGATTGCTTAATCTTTTATCCAACACATCCTTCCTCGAATATTTTGCTCCCTTACCTAGCTACTACACCACCCTATTGTCGTAACCAATTTTCTCTCATTCTATATCGACCTTTTTCTATAATTTTCATTCTTCTTGTCTCATTCTCTCAACATCTACGTATTCATGTTAGATTTTTTGTCTTCACTAGTATGTCACTAGCTCATTGCAACTCACACCTTTGCTTGTTTTGTGCTAGCATTGTTTGATGTATCCTTTGCTTTTGCCTCTCTATAGTCACTTCTTCTCATGCTAGAGCTACCATGGTGATCATATTTCCAAATCTTGCCTTCATTGGTGCTTCACCAGTGTTCATATCTCTTGCACCCTAGGTAACTACAAGTGGGCATAACTATCTAGTTACTAGTAGTTTCATAGCTATTTCATGAACTTTGTCACTTTAGATGTTGTTTATTTCTATCTATTTTGACGAGGTCGCTTGGATGATTATGAGGATATATTCTTACCTTGGAAACCCCTCTATTGGACTTATAAACACTTTTGGAGGAGTTGTCTACCTATTTAGCCCCTTTTCACTTCACACATGTGGATGCTTGAACTTCTAGGGCCAGACAGTTGCTTGGTTGAGGGATTTTATTTGTACGAGAACAACCTTACCATGTTCTTGGGCTTATAACTTGCCTTTGGCGCTGCACTAGTCTTTATATCTCTTGCACCCTAGGTAGCTTCGTGTGGGCATATGTACCTCTTATCTTCATAGTTATTTCATCAACTTTGCCACTTAAAATGCACTTTACGTTTTAATATGGGAATTTCTGCCTTTTATTTTTTATCGTGCTAAAGTAGTGTAGAAAGTAAAGCTTGATTTTCGACATTGCAAGTTTCCATAACTACGTCTAAAATACTTGGATTCACAACAGGGTCCTTTGCATTACATACTTGTTTTTGAGTCTGCTCAAATTTTACATCATCCTAATGAAAGAGTAGTTTCCTTTAGCACTGGTATTTCCCAAATCTAGAAGGCCATCCTACCCGTGCAACTCTTTAGAATTAGATGTTAAATGTTCTTTGCATGAAGATGTTCTTGGCATTCTAGTTCCATAAAGGGGCATGAACTTTTCAACTTGTTTCTTTAGTTCTCTCATTTCCTACAGTGCAATGTACCATTATTTTCTCCAACTACATCATGAGCTAGTGTACAAAATTAGATATACCTTCAACTATCAATTATATCCTTAAGAAATTGGTGGTTGTAAATCTAGAATGTAGACACTTCTTTTGGAATATTAGTGTTGTGGATAGTTTTGATCCCATGTTGAAAAGGTTCTCCCAACATGGAAGATATTACTATGGATGTCATTTCAAGAAGTAATGCTTGAAGGAAACACTTTCTTGACTACTTTATATTTCAGGCTATAATATAAGCCCATGAAAATGCCATATCTAATGAGACAAGATGAAGAATGCTCTGCTTGTGGTGTTATATTGCATTGAGCTACAAAAAACTGGTATTTGTTTGTGAAGATGGGAGAAGTTCAACAATGCAAGTTCATCCATCAATCATCTAGCATGATAATTATGACAACATCTACCAACAATGTTGATTTATGGTAGCATCGGATGTGCTCTAAGCCTCAAAATTTGTAGGGAGGCTTGGACACATGTATTCCAGAATACCTAGAAATTGTTTTGGGAAGTTCCACCCGGAGACAATTTTATTAAAATAATTAATTATTTTTAATGGGTGCCTAGGTCTAAACTTAGGAAATTAAAATAATTAAAGGGTATTAATCAAACTATAGGTGAAACTTCTAGAAGAAGACGAGAATCAAGTCAATATGATCTAAGCCATTGATTAGAATCTAATTTGGGTCGTTGGTTGCTCAACTGGAGGATTATAAGGACTTTGATGAGCATTTGGAAAACACACCGGGTAGATACTCAATTACTCAAGTAAGATCGATTTTTTCACTGGTCGAAGTTCGGCAAGAGGAAATCGAATTAGAGGGAGAGTTGTAGGTGAGAAGGAGAGAGGGCATCAAGGTGAGAGGTGTAGGAGCAGAAAGAAGATGCAAAGCAAAGGAGGGACAACGCTGAGGCTGTGACGCTGGGATTGACGTTGGGATTGCGCAGTCCCGATGCAGTGAAATGTAGAGGGGGCAGCAGGTCCTCTCCAGAGTCAGAATTTAGCTGAGAATATCATCTATAATATTTCTCACAAAAATTCCTCTTCTATTCTGTTGGTTGTATTTTGTACATGATATTTTTGTTGCAGATCAATAAAGAAACCCTCATCTATTGCATCGGTTTTCCCACATTGGGTTTTTCCGGGGACAATTGTCCAAAAATAATTGTGTCATTGTGATTATACTTGTGTTAGTATTTTTCCTTGCATTTACTTTTCGCAGTATTTTAATTGTGAAGGCTGCAGTAGAATTTATTTCGATATTTGTTGTAGAAACACTGTGAATAACTTATTTCTGAAATAATAAGTAGAAGAAATAATATCAGTTACTGCAGTAGGATTTCTATTTAGAAATTCTCACAAGCAATAGTTCCCAACTTCCTAGACTATATGAAAGTTAAGATTGTTGTTCACCATCTTTGATATTGGACTATCTTCAAATACAATGATGCATATATCTATATAATTTTCATCTTCGGTGGCTCTAGATATCAAGGGATTAGGAAGCAAATTTAAAACAAATTAACAGTGATTGTGGTAAAAAGACTTTGAAGTAATACTCAAGCAACTTACTACCACAATTTTGACAAAATGCTATATTTCTACAATTTGGATATTCAGATTCATTTAGGAAACCAAGTAATAAAGGTGGAATGGGTGAGGATTCCCTCCCAAATGGGGATGAATTCACCCCTTAATAAACACACGATACAAAGAGGCCTGTGATTGGCTACACTTCAAGAGTGCTAGCTACTATACATGCCTACTAGTCATGTTAGATTCTTTCCAAAATACATTACTTACGAATGCCCACTCTTCTCAGGACTTTTTTATTGGTGCAAGGAAAAACAGAAACTTATGTTATTAGTTGCTTGATTCAAGAGATGGCTACGAAAAGGGAGGGCCTGGGATGATTCATACACATTACATAATACAAATATTGGCACGTGGTTGGTTAGAGTTTGCAATGAATCTGGAAATTGAAAAAGACCAATTAGAGATAGAATTTCACAAGCTATGAGAGAATGGACTTAATACATGCTCCATATTATGCTATAAAAAATATATCATTCTCCAGGGACAAAGATATTAAAGGCTTGTTTTCAATGGTCCAATTTGAAAAAAAATCTCAGAACAATACCAGAAAAATGTCCAAGTGGAAAAATCTGCCATGGTTGTTCGTTGTCAAATTCGAATTTTTGATAGTACCCACAATGTAATGCGTAATGAAAAGTGTTTTGGTAGTATTAATAAGTCTATGCTGTCTACGGTAGCAACGAAACACAACGGAAAGCTACATTACCTTTAATCTTACCAAACTTGAAGCAGGAAAACAACTGTGTCATCAAATATCAAATTAAAATAGGATGGAAAAAGCTAGCCATCAACAAAGCATCAAGGGACCCTTTAATCTGCATGACATCATCAATTGTGCAGGAAATTTTTAACATAAAAGGTATCCTTACATGGCACGAGGTCTCTTAGATATTGAAAGAGATTTGGTGGATTTTACAAGGGGTTTCATGATTGTTAATGATGGCATTTGAAGCTCTGCAATTAGGAAAGGCTTCTGGAAAAGAACGCGGGGATAAGCATTTGAGCTCTATCTCCAAATTTTAAAAGAACCAAAGAAGCAAAAGCTATGGGGATGGAAACCATTGGGGTAGCTAAAAAATTACGATGTTCTACAGTTGTTGAGAGCATAAATAATGGTTATAGAAGATGCTACAAAATTACGACTGACTTAGTAGTGAAGTCCTAGACCACAAGCAAAAACTAAACAAGATCAGATGGAGAAAGAGGAAAGTTGACTGAATTGGGTCTTCACCAAAATCTCTTTGTAAATTTTGTAACAAGCATTTATTTGTTTTTATTTTGGCAAAGTTGAGGAAATGTCTATAATTCACTTGGAAGTTGAAACAAACCATTGTAATGGTTGGCCTTCAAAGGTAGTCTGTTAAAAATGAAGGCTCTAGAGAAGAAGGGCATTCAATAGAGAGAAGAGATGACAAGGAAATGGAGAATAGCAGAGATGAGAGCTCAAAGAAGCAATCTACTTGATGATGAGAAGAGAGGAGGACAGAGTCTGTCCTGTGATGGGTGAAGATTGTTGTTGAGCCATAGCCATCTGCAAATTTCCAATCAGTGAGTAATAATACACTAAATGTGTGTATAGCTCACCCTTCCATAATTAATTGCCTGCTTAATAAAATCTTCAATCAACCCAATTTTCTTCCCAGTTGGGTTTCCAGGAACATCTCTCCATGTCTGTGTTTTAATGTTATGTACTCTGTGAGATTATTGTTGTTATTTATGGTGTATTGTTGGTGCCATTTGCACACATGGTTATGATAAATAGTTTCATCCTATAATCCCCACTAGTATTTAATAAATTTCAACGGCTCACTATTTCCCTCCATCCATTATACTCGGAGTTTGAAGATCAATGGCAATCATCTCAGAGCCGTTGCGCTTACATAGGGGGTTTCCAAATCAGTTTACTTGAGCCTAGTGGACTGTTGGGCATATTTAGAATTGCTGGGTGTTTTTCATTTTGCCTAGGTTGGTTCCCTCTCCTCTTAGCAATGTTTTTCCTGGTGGGCAAATTCAAGGTTATAGTTGGATGTCCATGAGCCTGTGAACATCCCCCAAACCAAATGTAATTTCCGAAGCTGCACCAGAATTGTATGCAGTCATATGCAAGCCACACAGACTGTACACACCTCCAACAGTTTGTCGTAAGCATCCCTACAGCAGCCCAATCATCCCTCTGTTGTTTGCTGGTCCATTGCCTGTATAATCAGTGTGCCAATTCCTTAAACCTTTTTGTGTTTCACTGCAAAATACATTATAAATGGATTCTGGACACTGATAAGGCAGACTTTTTATTTCGCTCAAGTACCATTACACAATTTGCCAAAGTGCTGCAAGTAGGTTTCATGCCAAATCATATATCTTTCATACACGTTCTATCTACATGCAACCATGCAAGCATTGGTGGTGAAAGGGAACCTGTCACGTCTTGTTGGAATCTTAACTTCAAATTTACTAGAATCATAGGCAAGGGTTATAAAAAACATAGAGCACAGTGTAAGGCAAAGGAGGAGACTGATTCACATGAACCACGGGAAGCCAGCTGATTGTAAACACGTTTTCAATGAGAGTAAGCTACTTCATGCAAACACTAGGCCACATATATGAATGGGATTTGAATTTGACAGAGAATGCACCATTAGTGACAGTCTTTTGTTCGAAAAAGAGAAGACCCAGGGACAAACCTTATGAAACTATGGTTGTGGCTGTTTTGTTTTTGTAGTGATGAAAATCATGGAAGGGAGTTTCTGTGTATTTCAGTTGTTTTTTTTAATGTAAATCATATTGTATATTGACGAGGCTATCATCCACAAATACAGCGAGCTTTCTGCACTGTTATGATATGATTGATTATAAACTCATACTATTTTGCAAATTGTTATTAGTGCAAGGGTCAAGATTATCATGGAATTTGATAATGTGTCCCTTTACCTTGAGAATACTAAGAATTAGAGAGAGGGAATTGAGCAAAAGAATGGGTAGGATGGCCACATGGCAGCTGAAAATGGAGATGGGTTATCGGAGAAGAAAAGCGAGAAGGGTGGTTTCTGCTATGGGACTTGATTACAAAATCAGGAAACGTTCCAAAGCATATTGAGGGTGAACATTGTGGCCAGGTGGCCTACATGGCTTTCTACGATTGCTAGAGAAGTAATTAAAGGCTGGATTCCATGTAGAGCTAACACCTTTGGGAAACTCAATAAGATTGGTTAAGGGAAAAATAACAACATTTACAAGGATTGAGATATAGATAGTAGATACTGGGAAAACTGGGGAAATACAACAACATTTACAAGGCTTAAGATATAGATACTGGGAAAATTGTTGCCCTAAAGAAGGTTCATTTTGACAATTTGGAATCTGGAAGTGTAAAGTTTATGGCAAGGGAGATTTTGGTCTTGCAATGGCTTGAACATCATAATTTGGGCAAACTGGAGAAACTGGTAAGCTCGAAAATGCCTTGTAGTTTGTACCTTGTATTTGAATACATGGAGCATGGCCTTGTAGGTCTTGCAGCTTCTCCAATAAGTATTTTTAGTAAACCTCAGGTGAAATGCTATTTGCAATAGTTGCTTTCACGGCTTGAACAATATTGCGATAGAGGTGTCTTGCATCATAATATTAAGGGTTCCAATCTGCTTCTTTACAATGGACACATCTTGAAAATTGCTGATTTTGGATTGGTTACATTTTACTATCCCAATCAGAAGCAACCTATGACTAGTAGTATAGTTACACTTTGGTATCGATCCCCAGAACTGTTGTTGGGGCTACAGAGTATGATGCAACTATTTATCTTTGGAGTGTTGGTTTCCTCCTAGTAGAATTATTGGCAGGGAAACCAATAATTCATGAATGCACAGAGGCAGAACAGTTGCACAAAATATTTAAGATATGTGGTTCACCATCAGAGGAGTATTGGAAAAAGTCGAAATTGCTACATGCAACTATTTTCAAGCCGCAACAGCCATATACATGGTGTATATGAGAGAGTTTTAAAGATTCACATCATCATCCTTATCACTTATTGAAACTATTCTGTTAATTGATCCAACAGATTATTGTATTGCTTCTGCTACACTGAAGAATGAAGGTTAGGTCAGTCTCTCCGTGTGCAAAATATGGACTGCTACAGTTCTAGCAAATTTCTATGTTGGGTCTTTCTTGAGGATTTCCCAATGCAACTAGCTTTGTTGAAAAAATAAATCAGATGTGCAAGCTGTAAGAGAATGTTTCTATTGCCTTGGATGGGACATACTTTTCTAGATGGTCCCTGGTTCAATTTCTAATGGTTCTTGTGAAAATTCCTAGATCTAGCAATCTCAGGAATCCTACTGCGACCAACTGAATCTACTTCTCCTAGATTGTAAATTAAGTTACAAACTTATTTCAGATTTCTTCATGAAATATCAAAGCAAGTTACTAAAGCAGCCTACACCAATTAAATATGATTCTGACACAGAAACAGAGCAAGAAAAATAGAAACACATATGACAATTATTTTCGGACAAAAGTCCCCGGAAAAACCTAATGCGGGAAAACCGGTGCAGCAGTTTTGAGGGTTTATTATTATTAAGCAGTAGCAAATTCTGAATACATCACTGAATACCTCACAGGGTTATTCAGTTCCACAGAGAAACACTGACAGAAGCTTTGTGAGTTTACCTCACACAATCATTGAGAAAAAAGTCTTGGCTGATTCAACTGCTGGATGAAGTGCCCCTAGCAGGCACTGGGCTATCCCTGCATTGCCTCTACGATGTCCTAGCGTCAACCCTCTCAAGCATAGCGTCACCTAAATAGGGAATCGATCAGTAGCCCAAACTCACTGCTCTCAACCTCTCGGTCTCACACCCAGGCTTTCGGCTGCTGAAACTAACCCTCTGCTCTAACTTTTGACTTTCTCTCTCTGCCTCTGCATCATTTCTACATGGCCTTTTTGGCCCTGCATCAACCTTTGCATCACTTCTGCATGGCCCTTCTAGAAGTTGTTATCCCTGCACCTCAACTACAAGAATCTCTTCAATCAATTTTTCCTCCTGAGAACTTCTCACTTCAGAAAATCGACTTCCTGAATCTCTCAGTGTGTTTTCCAAATGACCCTCAAGCCCCTTGTTATATCTTCTTGTTGGACAACCAACGACCTAGATTAAAACATAATCAAAGGCTCAAATCGTTTTGACTTGATCCATGGCTTTTTCTAGAAGTTTCACCCCTGATTAGATTAATACCCATTAATGTTTTAATTTTCCTAAGTTTAGACTTTTAGGAACCCCATTAAAACTATTAATTATTTTAATAAAATCACTTCTGGGTGGAATTCCCCAAAATACTTTATGGGTTCTTTGGAATACCTATGCCCAAGCCTCCCTGCAAAATTTGAGGTTTAGAGCAGATCTGAAGCTACCCCAAATCAACACTCCCTCTTAGCGAGGAATGTCCTCTAGAAATACACTGCCTCTCTGCATACTGCTCTGACTCTGAAGCATGGTCTTTGTGTTGTTAATGTCTGACCTGTTGTCCACCAACCACTGCGTTGCTGCTACTACTGTATTGTTGCCTTTGACACTACCACTGCCAATGCTACATTTGTACTGCAGCTCCCTCTGCATCCATGTTGCTGCTGGTCCTTCCTCCCAACACTGCATTTGCACTGCAACTCAGTTGCTGAGAGAAGCAACTGAAAACACCCAAAACTGGCCAAGTATCCGGTGGATACTCCTCGATGTTGATATCCTAATTGCTGCTAGTCCCGTTTTGCCTTTGAAGCCACTGCGCTGTTGGAGCTCTGCACTGTGCCTCCTCGCACTATTGCCTCTCTGCTTTGTACTGCTCAGTCTCTAGCTCTCCTAGCCACTGCATTTATCGAATCAACACTCCATGGCACCAACTAAAACTCCACCATCCTGCTACTACTGATCATGGGCTCTCATAGCAAGGTGATGATCCAAGAGGTGGGCTCCTCAAGGATCCTGCCCATCTGCAGTCCTCCCAACTACAACTCTATATCAGCCCACCTCCCTCTTGGAGGTATCTCAACTATCATGGCGAACTCCTCCTCGTCAATCTTTGTGGCTGCAACCTTTGGATCATGCTTCTCATCCTTGTCCTTTTTCTTCAAAGGACACTGAGATGCATAGTGGCCCATCTTGCCACATCTGAAGCACTTCACCTTGGAAACTTTCTTCTTACGTCTATGCTGCCCCGATTGTCCCTTCGATGCAAGGGTTGCATTATCCTCTTCCTCCAATTTGGGCTTTCGACCCACTGCTGTTGCTGCTCCCTTCAAGTTTTAGAGTTTCCCACATCTCATCCCAATTTGGCAATGCTGCTTTGCCCAGGATACACTGGACAAAAACTTGCCATTCATTCTAGACAGAATTTAGAGCTAGTCTCACTAACTCGGAATCCTGAGGTGTATGCGCTGCGACCGACAAATCATCACGGGTCTCTTTCAGCTTTGTGAGAAACGGATCCACTCACTCCCCCTTTTGCAAATGAGCAGATCTCAGGTTCTGCTCTAAGTACATCTTCTACTGCTCAGAAGTTCCCTGATACAATGTGGCCAAGGCATCCCACATCTCCTTAGCAGTCCCTTTGCTAGCAACATGGCACACCACGTTATCCTTGACTCCATCCAGGATCATCCTCTTTGCCTTAGCCATCTCAACTTTGTCTGCATCCGTAGGTTCAACCACCACATTATCAACATACATTTTTGAGGGCATGCTCATCTAGCAAGAAGGTCATCCTAGCCTTCCAGATGGCATAGTTGGAATCCCAGTCCAACCTGTCCTAATCCCTCAAGCCATTGGTTGCCATCTCCTCTGAAAACTGTCGAATTGCTCCCTCTTTCTCCCTACTGCGTAGCTTTTGGGCTGACTCACGCACTCCCTGATAGAGCTAGTAAGATACTACTCCTCTGTTGCTCAGCAATTGAGAAATGTTGATTTCCTCAGCAACAAGTTACTCAGGAAGTATTCCCTCACTATGTGATCTACTTCTTCCTTCTGACGACTTTTCTGCCCAACACTCAGCTTGCAAAAACTGCATCCCTCTAGCTTTGCGTAGCTCCCTCTGCTTCGGCAAATTCTTGATCTAGCAGTCTTACCTCTCTGTTGGCTCACTCAGAGAGAGAAACCCATGAAAATACAGTCGTCCTGGCTAGAACTGCACAATTTCTTAGGGGATTCGAACTGCTGCTTGCTACAGCAAGTTCTGCTCTTCCCTGTTTCACATCGACACCTCTGATACCATGTGAAAATTCCTAGATCTAACAATCTCAAGGATCCTACTGTGACCAGCTGAATCTTCTTCTCCTAGATTGTAAATTAAGTTACAAACTCATTTTAGATTTCTTCATGAAATATCAAAGCAAATTACTGAAGCAACCTACACCAATTAAATATGATTTTGAAACATAGAAAGTTGAAATTGAGCAAGGAAAATAGAAACACATAGGACACAGTTATTTTTGTACAAAAGTCCTCGGAAAAACCTAGTGCGGTAATATCGATGCAGCAGCTCTGAGGGTTTATTATTATTAATCAGTAGAAAATTCTGAATACATCATTGAATATCTCACAAGGTTATTCAGTTCCAAAGAGAAATACTGACAGAAGCTTTGTGAGTTTACCTCACATAATCACTTAGGAAAAAGTCTTGGCTAATCCGGCTGCTGGATGAAGTGCCCCTGACAAGCACGGGGCTATCTCTGCGCTGCCCGTATGATGTTCGAACATCAACCCTCTCAGGCATAATGTCACCCAATTGGGGAATCAATTAGTAGCCCAGAGTCACTGCTCTCAGCCTCTCGATCTCACACCTCGACTTCCGGCTGCTAAAACTGACCCTCTGCTTTGACTTTCGACTTTCTCTCTCTGCCTCTGCATCACCTCTGTGTGGCCCTTCTGGGCCTGCGTCAAGGCTTCTGGATCACTTACAACATCTCTCTGCTGATGTATCTCCGACTGAGAATCTCTCTCTCTAGAAGCTGCTATCCCTGCCCCTCAATTGCAAGAGATCTCTTCAATTGATTTTTCCTCCTGAGAACTTCTCACTAAAGAAAATCGATTTCCTCAATCTCTTCCTGTTGGACAGCCAATGACCTAGATTAAAATATAATCAAAGGCTTAGATCATTTTGACTCGATCCATGGCTTTTTTTAGAAGTTTCACCCGTCTTTAGATTAATACCCATTAATATTTTAATTTTCCTAAGTTTAGGCTTAGAAACCCCATTAAAAATATTAATTATTTTAATAAAATTACTTCGGGGTGGAACTTTCCAAAACACTTTTTGGGTTCTTTGGAATACTTGCGCCCAAGCCTTCCTGCAAAATTTGAGGCTCAGAGCACATTCGATGCTACCCCAAATCCACAGTTCTAAGAGTCATTCCTTGGCACCTCCCTCAACAACTATAATCTGTGTGATGCTTCTTCCATTGAGATAAAGTTCTCAATGTATAATTGTTCGAAGATTTCTCTATGAAATTGTAAACTACCATAAAGTGTTGAAATGAATAATAGTCTAGATGGTGTGAAAATTTCAAAACTGAAATCCTATTGCAGCAACTCAAATTTATTTTTCTAATTGTTAATTATTTTAACAATTTATCTGCTACGATTAATATAAAAAAAAAAATACACTGCAACCTTCACAAATAAAATACTACGGAAATAATAGTGCTGGAAAATGAGAAAATTCTAGCACAAACACCCAATAAAAATGACGTCGTTATTTTTGGACAATTGTCCCCAGAAAAACCCAATTTGGGAAAGTCGGTTCAACAGCTGAAGGCTTTTTATTATTATGCAGCAATGAAAATCTAAGTACAATCTGGATGCACAAACCTGCAATCCACTACAAGAGAAATTGACCACAAAAATTTGTGAGAGAAATTTTGTCTCACCCAGCACTGATCCAACTCCAAAACTAGCTCTGAATGGGCTCCACAAAACACATGCGTTAGCCTTTGCATCAAGCCTGCATAGCCACTGGTATGCCCTACTTGGAACAACAACCGATCAAGCCATCTTCCCAATCCAGCCTCTGAGAATGACTCGCTTATCCCTTATGGAAATATTCTCGACCTTCAGCAACTGAATCGACCCTCTGTCTAGCCAAATCGAACTGTTTCCTCTAAAGCTTCTGCGTAGCCTCACTAAGGAAAATCAACCCTCCTATAGTTGACTCTCCGAATCTGGAAAATCTCCTTCGGACTCACTTTCCTTGCCCCTCACTCATTACTTCGATCTCTGGCTCTCGGACAACTGACTGTTGCTACCTCGAAAATCAATCTACCAAGGAAATCAAACTTTTAGTGTTTTGGTGTATTTTCTCCAAGTGCCCATCGACTTCCTCTTATAATCCGTTATTGGAGCAGCAAAGACCAAGATTAAAACTTAATCAATGGCTAGGAACATCTTGGAGTCATTTCGTGTGAGTTTCTAGATGATTCACACCTTGACTTAATTAATTCTGATTAATTAAGCCATCTCTAGGTGGAATTTCCATACACGACTTTTGGGGTTTGGAGATCTCATGTATTCTAGCCTCTCCACCAAATTTCGTGGCTTGAACACATCCAATGCTACAGAAACTAACACTCCCTTTTAGCGAGGACTTTGTTCTCTCTCTAGTATTGCACATCTTGTCACAACACCTTGTCTCTATATCACCTCTATCACGCTACTGATTTTTGGCTATACTACCCACCAACCACTGTGCAAATTTGATGTTGCATCTATGCTGCTACTGACACTGCTATACTGTTTCCAACATTGCATCTACACTGCAACTCCCTCTCATTTGTTGATGTTGCAACTGCAACTACTGCAATTGAGAAGCATTCAAAATACTAAATCAACTGTGTTCAGTATGATGCATCGGTCTCCCGGGTCTTTGCCTACTATTAGCACTGTCACTGAAGAATTTGCGTTGCTACTGACTCTGCTACTGAGCCACCTGCTCTGTTGTCAACACTACATCGCGCTCCTTAGCATCTTACTGCCACTAGTCTACAAATGTCACTTTGGTACTGACTGCATCAATTGTCATTGAATATTGTGGGCCCTTGTAGCTAGGTAATGATCCATGAGGTGGACTCCTTAAGGAGCCTACCCAAATTTGTAGCTCTTTGGGGCTACAACTCCAAGTCGCCCCACCTCACTCTTGGAGGTATGGTTGCCAACATCGCGAAGTCTTCCTCCAACCCCGAGGACAATCTATATATCGCAACATGTGTTGATTCTTGGTCATGCTTCTCCTGCTTCTCCTTCTTTCTGAGAGGACATTGAGTACTTTAGTGGCCAAACTCCACTCCTGAAGCACTTGACCTTAGATAGTTCCTTGTTTTTTTGTTCCCCTTGCCCCTCACTGGGACCCTTTGATGCGAGGGCCACATTCTCCTCCTTCACCACCTTCGGTCCGTTGCTCCTACTGCCACTGATGGATCTCTTTAGCAAAGCTTGCCTCAACTCCTCTTGTTGCGAATCGGCCCACATCCTGTGCCAATCTGGTAGCTTGTCTCTGCCCAATATACTTTGGAAAAAGACTTGCCACTCCTCAAAGACACTTTTCGGTGCCAATCTCACTAGCTCTGTTGGTTGAGGCGTTGCTCCAACAACTGCAAGTTTGTCTCGGACCTTCTGAATCCTGGTGAGGAAGGGATCTATGCCTTCCCCCTTCTGCATCCTGATGTATCTTAACTTTTCTTCCAAGAACATCTTTCGTTGCTCAGAAGTGTCTTGATATAGCGTGGAGAGAGCATCCCACATCTCTTTGGCAGTATCCTTGCCAACTATGTGTGAGACTATATGGTCCCGTACTCCATCCAGGATCAACCGCTTTACCTTAGCCATTTACTTTATGTATTCTTTTCGCTGATCCGCATCCTAAGGAACTATCACAAAGCTGTCTATGTAAAGCTTCAGTTCGTATTCATCCAATAGGAAGGACATCCTAGCCTTCCAGATGGCATAGTTGGAGGAAACTTCCAACCTATCCTGATCTCTAAGCCTTGCTGTGGCCATCTCAAGAATTGTCGAAAACCCCCTCTTTCCTTTTGCCTGACTGTTGCTCAGCTACTCACACTTCTTCCTAGAATGGGCAGATCTGCTAGTTGCTACTGTCAATTTGACTGGAAAAATCGAACCTTTGAGACTAGAAGTTCTCTGAGAGAAATTTTCCCTCTGTTATGTGTGCTTTTCTCTTCCACCTGATGTTGATTCTGCTACTGCAAACTGCAACAAAATCCTCTGCGTCCAACCAGAAATTTGCTCAGCGAAAATCTGAGTTGCAACTTCTCCCTCTGACTGTAGGAGTCACTCTCCTGGGCAATTCGACTTTTCTATCAACCTGCAATTGAAAATCGAACCCTTGCCCCAATAACTCGACCTTCTCATCAAGGAACTGCGCTGCCTCAAAAATTTTGGCCTACTGCTCCCTTTGAGCAACGAAATTCTTTTCCTTCGCTTCTAAGCTTCCCGACTGATCATTCATGCTCTGATACCATGTGAAAATTTGAAAACTGAAATCCTATTGTATCAACTAGAATTTATTTTTCTAATTGTTAATTATTTTAACAATTTATCGGCTACGAAAAATATCAAATAAATCACACTACAACCTTCATAAATAAAATGTTGCGGAAATAATAGCGTTGGAAACTGAGAAAATTCTAGCGCACGCCATAAAAATGACACCGTTGTTTTTGGACAATTGTCCTTGGAAAAACCCCAACTTGAGAAAACCGGTGCAACAATTGAGGGTTTTTTATTATTATGTAGCGGTGAAAATCTTCGTAAAATTTGGATGCACAAATTGGCAATCCACTACAGGAGAAACTAGCCACAAATTAGTGAGACAAATTTTGTCTCACTCGACATTGACCCAGCTCCAAAAATTGCTTTGAATGGGCTCCAAGAAACACCTGCGTCAGCCTCTGCGTCAATCCTGCCCAACCACTGCTACGCTCTACTTGGAATTGCAACTGATCAAGTCGTCTGCCCAATCTAGCCTTTGAGAACGACTTGTTGATCCCTTCCTGAAATATTCCCGGCCTTTAGCAACTAAATCAACCCTCTGTCTGGCCAAATCGAATTGTTGCCTCTGAAGCTTCTGCGTTGCCTCTGTGCAGCCTCACTGAAGAAACTCGACCCTACTGTAGTAGACTCTCTGGATCTGGAAAATCTCCGCCGAACTCATTGTCCCTGCCCCTCACTCACTGCTTGGATCTTTAGCTCTTTGGCAACTGAATACTTCCACTCTGGAAATCAATTTGCCAAGGAAATCAAACTTCTTGTGTATTTTCTCCAAGTGCCCATCGACTTCCTCTTATAATCCACTATTGGAGCACCAACGACCAAGATTAAAACTTAATCAATGGCTAGGATCATCTTGGAGTCGATTTGTGTGAGTTTTTAGATAATTCGCACCTTGACCTAATTAGTTTTGATTAATTAACCATATTACCTAAGTTTAGACTTGGGAAATATTTAAAAATTGGTTAATAATCTAATTAAGCTATCTCTAGGTGGAATTTCCAAAAACGATTTCTGGGCTTTGGAGATCTCATGTATTCTAGCCTCTCTACCAAATTTCGTGGCTACAACACATCCGATGCTACAGAAACTAACAGATGGATGACCCAATGGTCAAAACCTAAAGGTTATCATGGATAATGAATATGGAAAAGTAGGAACGTCCAGTGAACTGGATACTTGCATTGAAAGATGAACAAGAGTTAAAAGCGTAACAAAGTCAATGTAGTAATATTGCTTGCAGATTGACATTGAGTACTATAGGGATCATAACAACTCTCTTTATTTAAATAAATTTTCAATATCAAGGTAGTTACAACAACAATACTTCTGTAGAATCCCAAGATCTTGCGGGTTTCTATACATGTCAACTAAAAACTAGTAAAGGGAAGAGACAATGTGCCAATTGAGAATCCAAGAAAGTTGAACTAAAGCCCTTGAGGCATTTCCTTCCAGACAAGGTAAAATGTTAGTCTTTTCAGCACAAAATGTTACAACCTCGGCTCTATTGTAAATTTGTAATTTATTGGAAACAATGATTAAATTCTGAAGAGTAGGGCCAACAGAATATAATGAACCAACAGAATATGAGTAGGGCCATCAAAGAATGGATTGTGCATCTTTCTGTAACATAACATTCTAGGAAGTAGCTAAGAACAACATGTTTAGAATTACGACATTCCTATAAGCCCAATTCGACCTTTGATTCAATATTGCACACCAAGGCTCTTCTTTGACATACAAATTATAGTGGTTGTAGTGGAGATATAACCTTGAGTTGGCCCATCTTCCTAGTATATTGGTTCGATGACAATACATTTGCTATATTTGGTGGCAAGTTTAAATCAGACTGAACTGTAATATGATCTATCTTCTCCCTTGATTGATGGACAAGAAAAGATCCAATCTAGGACTACTTGCTAGAAAATCAATGGAAGAAGATTGGAAATCAATCTTTTTCTACAGTGCTTAGTGCTCATGCATGTAGGTTGTTTAGGGAAGATGATGTAGAGGGATGCCTTGCTTTACAAGAAAGTTCAATGGTTTTTTGGTTTGGATCAAAGAAGGGGAAATGTGGCTCTATGACGATGGTAAATAAATCTCTTGTAAATGAGACTATCTAGTGAGAGAATATCATGTCTATTGGCACTCTACTAAAACCAAGTTGAAATCATTGAAGGTGGTCAAGGACAAGAGAGATATTTCTTTTTGTAGCTTTAGAGAGTAATGTAATGCTGTCAATATTTGGATAGGCTCCAAACATCGAGTATGTAGTTTCACCTAAAACCAACCAACCCTAATAACTTGAGTTTGATATGTCTTCTAAGGTTTGTATTACTCTCCAAACCTTGATAATGCTCCTAGCAGTTGTCCTCTACTCTTATGATAAGAAGTTAATATAACAAGCTCTATGGTACAACGTGGTAAGGGTAAATGGAATTCACATGATCTATAAGTAGAGTTTGAGGATTTCATAGCTTGTACCATAAGATAAGTGTAATATACCCTATAGGAACAAAGATAAATGCAAATAACATACAAATATTTAGTATAAAGTAATAAAAATAATCAATGCAATTGTAATGGTAACCAAAATAAGATACCTTGATTATTAGGAGCACAATGTTCACTTGCCTCTTCTAGGGGGGGACCCCTAGTAGAGTAAAGCTTAGTTGCAATAATTCTCCAAGACTTCTTTTACAATGTTTCTACCTCTATATATACAACTTTCTAACCTTCTAGAACATTCTAGAGGAGGAAATCCTTCTAGCAAGTTCTCATAATAGCTGCAGTCACAATAATGCCATCATTGTCTAATAATGATGGCCTTTCTTACATAACCATATATTAATCTATCCGTTAACAATTAGGGAGGCTGGGACCCTAACATGTCCTCCCCCTTAGAGAACAACCTTATCCTCAAGAAGAGTTGAGATGTGGAAAATTGTGTAGAATGTTAGCAGGCTGGAAGGTGCCACTTCAAGTGGTTTATCCTTACATTGTATTAAAACTTCTTGAATGGTGTGATGGTAGAGATGTCTATCATAGTGCTTGAGGACTACTTCTAGCTACAACCAAATGGTGTTGTATGCATCCAATTTTGATAGATTGGTTTTAACAATGCAATTGGATCCAATCACTTTCTGTTTATGGCTTGTTTCACTTATTACTGTACATGTGGCTTGAACAACCCATCATTTATGCATTTTGGATTGGTTAATGGTAGATAAGTGTGTTTTACTTCTCCATAGGTTAGATTAGTGGATTTCCCTTGAAATATTAGTTGAGCATCTCTTTATAAATAGAGATGCATTTCCTCACTGGCACTCATGGTTGGAGCGGGGGAGAAATCCCTAAGCATTTTGATATTTTGGAGACTTTTATATTTAGAAAAAAAATAGACCCCATTCTTTAGCTGCACCTAGGGAGTCGGGTCAACCTAATAACCACCTTCTTTGGGTCAAGATGTAAGGGGGTGTGTTTCAATATTCTGGCTGTTATTACTTGTTGGGCACTGTATCCAAGCTCTAGTGTGTTGATCGGTCAAGGGAAGATAGGGTAGGGGAAGTCCTCCTTGAGGTTACAAACCCTAACCAAGATAGTAAGACACACACTCATTAAGAAGAATTTGGTTTGTGAATCTTCTAGGGTTTTGTTGTAGCGGCAACAACCACCCTCCAAAATTTTGCCTTAGCCTTGTTTTAGAGCCTCCCTTCCAACCTTCACAGCAGCATGCCTTGCTTTGTCAAGTTCACAAGCTTCAGTGTCTTTCTTGCACAAAGGCAGCTTGTCGGTCACAGCGTGATCCATTCCCCTCACAGGTTGTTCACTTGGACTTGGTCCATCTGTAGGCTGAGCAGCTTCCCCTTAAAATTGCGCATTTCTGGAAGGAAACCAACCTTCCCTCCAGAAATTGTGCAATCCTATCCGGCAGCCTGTTGGCCTCCAGGATTGCACACTCCTGCCTGCCAACACTCCTAGCAGGATTTGCGCAAATTTCCTCAGCAAGGCCGCTCAGCCCAGAATTTGCACAAATCTCGATAGCAGTTAGCTGCTCTGCCCAGAAATTGCACAAATCTCCTGGGCAGCCAGCCCAACTCCCAACCAGAAATACACATTTTTCTCCAGCAGTCGAGCAGCCTCTTGCATGTGCAGATGAGTTGACTGGTTCCCTCCGAGACTGAGCAAAACAGAGTTGCATGCATGCTCTGCTTCTCCCAAGGCAGCATGCAAAGGCATCCCTTGTTTCAGGGATCTATGTTTAGCAGTTGGAGGTTACATGCAAGGACCAATTTCGAAACGTCCCATCAAGTGTCGCTTCCCCTAGATTCGTGGCATGTGCGTCGCAACCTCGATGTTATCGAAACTCATCAACCGGATGCTGCAGAGCTCATTCCTCACATCAACCTTGCAGCTCTGACATCCCACATCACATCTAGGAGCAGTCGAGACATTCAACTCAGTTGTTTTGGGGTAAGCTCGCTTCCCATGCCTTGTGCTGCATTTTTGTTGCTTTTTGTGTTTTCGCTTGTGCAAGTATTGTTCGCTTGATTTCTTTGAACGCTTGCTATCGTTTACATATATACTAGCTTGCCTTAGCTCTGTTTTAGTTTTCGTTGCTATCTCATTGATGTCGCATGCATGAAATTGTTTTGCACGAACGTTCGCCCAATCGATGAACTGCCTCACCCACATGCATGTTGATATGTTTGTTGAATCTTTCATTAATGTTTTACATGCACTGTCAATCACTTCTGCGATCACTTAGTGTTGCCATGCATTTACTATCTTAGTTTCTTTCAAATCCCCGTTGGCGAGTCGGGCCAACCTTGGCCTGGACTCTGACTTCACCAAGGCTGCATTGCACAATCTGGGGAAGGAAGGCTCACCTTCCTCTCCAGATTTGCGCATTCCTGCCCAGCACTGGCCTCGAGGACTGTTTTGCACATTTCTGGAGGACAGTGGCTGCTTGGCCCAAGAAATTGCGCAAATCTATCCCTAGGCCAACAGTCCTTCCTAGTTGGAATTGCGCATTCCGCAATCCCAACAGTCAGCAGCCAGACTGGACTATGCATTGTGCAGTTCCAGCAATCAGCCAGTCTCCCAACAGCCTAGACTATGCCTTGTGCAGTCTTGGCAGTCGGTCTCCCGACCTCCCAGCCGATATCGCGCACCCTTCATGATCATGCACCCAGGTATGTTGCAAGGCAGTTCTCATGTTCATTTTGGTTTTCAATTGATAGATTGCTTGCCATGAGTGTTGCCATGTCTCCAGGTATCCCAGGTGTTCATCTGCCTCTCAGGAGTATAGGTCCAATGGTTTCCAGGAGAGTAGACGAAGACACCGTTCAGAGCACGCTTGGGGATGCAGTCGATCAAGTGTCCATGGACTTGCCTACCCACAAAGACATCGAGTTGTTCGTAGACAAGGACATCAAGAAATGACAACAGCAACATTACAGCGAGCAACATCATGAACAACAGCTGAAGGTAGCATACCAAATGCAACAAATGCAAGAGGAGGGTTGTTAACAACACGAAGGCGGAACAAGGTTGCAAGCTCAAGCAGGTCCATTGATGAAGAAAGAGACTTTGGAGACTCTGGCTATGAAGTGACGACGCGACATGAAGATCGCGTGAAGGCAGAAGATGGAACAAAGAAAGAGTTCCATGTGCTGCAACAGCAACTAAGGAAGAACATGAAGTTGCACAGATAGGCGAATGAGTTACAATAGGGACAGGAACAATAGTGGGCACAACATGCACTAACGGATGAAACTGTGCCTGTACAAGCTAAGGATCCATCCCAATAGCTAACACAATGCAGACATGGTGAGTAGTGTTGTTGATTGCATGCAAGGGATTCAACAGCATGCATGTCGTTGAGTGCACACATGCAATCCAACCCATTTAACACACTCACCAAGGCGAAGACAAGAAGCAAGTCCAATTGAGGCTGAACATGTATTTCGACAAGTTGATGCGCATGACCACCAACACACACTTGAAGATTAGCATGGACAATATGCATCAGTGTGTTGCCAGTTCAACCATACCCAAGAAGACCATGCGCATGTTAGCAAACGAGTTGGATGCAGGGACTGAACCAATGCGCCAGTTGCAATGGAGGCAGAGTTTGCTCCAGCAAGATATCACCATGAGGTGCATGCACACCATCACGGACAACCAAGCTTGGCATCAACTCACCACCTTCACCATCACAAGCATGTCAAAGAGTTGGTCTCATCACAACAGACCGAGTGTCAGTGATGTCTTGCAAGGCTTGCTCAAGCCATGTTGTCTGACATGAGTACATGTGCATTGTAATGTTGAGTCATGTCAAGTGTAAGTCGGGTATCAATAGTTGGATGTAACAGTCATAGAGTAGGTGAAGAGTCGTGAGGGTAGTTGAACTGTCACAAAGGGGAATGTTAAGGGTCACCCCACTCTTTGCTATAAATAGTCCCTCATAATTCATTGTAGAGGCTTTTGGTCAACCAAGCTTCTACTAAGACTATCTTGAAGAAGGCTTGGACATTATTGTAACGCGCCTTGGCTTCTCCACTGCACGGAGCTAGTACATCTCTTTGGAGGAGTAGGCAGATGTGGCTGTAACGTTTCACTGTTGGGGCTAGCAGGTTTACATGGATGTATTGTATGATTGTGACTTCAAATTTTTATATAATGAGAGCCAACACATTTTCATGCATATGTTGTTATTGTAGTTGGACTGCTCCAGTTTCCTTAATGATATATGTTTTTGAACTTACGTACTTGTGTATGAACTGATTCATATGCAATTTTATGAATCTTGTTGTTAATGTGTTGAATATGTTGTTAATGTTGTCAGTGTCTATGTTGACTGCTCTGCTGGACATCAGACAGACCTTTCACATGAACCTTGCTGTAACAACTGTCACACTCATCTCGGATTGATCTGTGAGTGTTGTACGTGTTATCTTACCTTGTATGATTTGATTACTGCATCCGAGTGGACTTCTCCGCTGGAAGCTGTGCATGTCCTTTTGTGTTGTGTGTGTTCGTAGTCGAGTTGGGATTGATCCCTTTCAACCTGGAACTCACCTTCACCTCGAAGTGTTAGAACCTCTCATACATCTTCCTTGACTCACTGCATCAGTCACACCCTTGCTACTAACAGAGTTATCTTAATTGCCTCTACGCGACATCGTGGTCAAGGCATTACCTTACGACCCACTGTTGGGACTCCTACACCAAACGGTCTGAGGTCTAATTGGGACTTCTTACTGGGGAGATCCCCTTGACATGTTGGTGGGTCCAACACCGTCAACAGGTTTGTTTGAGGATAACAAAGGTACAATTGATGCTCATTCGAGGCACATCAAGTAGACAACAAAGCATCGAAGTTAATTTGGGCTTGTTTTGAAGGTAACAACCTTAGAAGTGGCCCTGTTAGGGCTACAGGTAACCACATTAGGGCAACCACATCCTACAACAAACATCTGCTCCATTCCAACAGTCAATCTGTGACTATATATTGTACAAAGAGTTGATCAAGCTACCCTTCTGGGTTGTAGGTACCCACAGGAAAGGCAATCGAGCTCCTATTCTCTAAGCTTGCGGATTATTTTCAGTACAGTCAAACTCCTATGCACTAAGTCGAACTAACACAGTAGATATGAGATTATTATAGCTCACCTAGTTTTTATTAACATATCGTAATTGCAGTTGGATCGGTTTCCTAAATTGTTGATATTGCAAATAGTTTTGTACCGGTGGACTTGTTACATGGTTTCATTGAGCAGTCAACCCTACTTATTGCAATTTTGTGAAGAATCATATTGTTGATGTCAATCCTTATATTATTCATGCATATATATTGTTTATGAATGTGTAACACTATTTTATTCAAGAAACCTAGACATAATAGAAACCCTAAGCGAAAATTTACCCTTGAGAATTACAGTGTGGACTAGATGTGGGTCATCAACAAGGCAAAAAGATTGCAAGTTCTTAGTTTTCTACTTCTTAGAGCATTATTTCATTGTAAATTTCCCTGATTTACTTGACGAATTTACTTGATTGCTTAGATAATATAGCAGGTAACACCCTTCCAACCAGCTATGCTAGCAATACTCCTACATTAAACAATCTTGCACATGAATAAAGATTCTTTATAGAAACCATAGGTCAAACTATGAAATAAGGTGTATTATAGATTTCAACTGTCAAGGTGTCAAATGTTAACCCTAGCTAAAACCCATTAGCAACAAAGCAATAGGTAGGCATATTGATTAGGAATTTTTTTTTTTTCCTTATTCAATTGGACTTTTAATTAGTACTGTGGAAAGTGGAAATTACCAATATGCCACTATAAAGCCACCCTAAAATGTCAAGGTCATTTGATCTAATAAATTTCCTATATTATAATCAAAACAATGTGTATCATTACTATCTATTAAAACTCCATTTAGTCCAGCGTCTAACTACCTAGATCTGAACTTCATGTAGAAGACTCTAGCTGATTGGTAAGGGAATGGTCATCCAAAAAAATGGAATTTAAATAAAGGAATACCACATTTATCCTAAGTCCTAACAACATTGAGATGAAAAGGCTACTACGTCATTAAAATATCAAGTACTTGAAGAGAAAATCTATGAAACCATGAGAAAGCCCTAAAAAGCACTCAGAAAAAATTAAGGATAGCTAATCCTGACCTTTTTATGAGCCAATTTCTGCAACTTTGGAATTTCTTCATGCAATCTGGCCTTGGCATGTCAAATTTCAGCGTTCAGGGTCATGACCACTGCCCTTTTCTTGTAATTTGCGACATCATCAACTTTCTGGTCCAAAAAAGCCACAGAATTTAGCAGTTTTTCACAACATTTTAAAAATCGAGCTAGGGGAAATTTAGGGTTTACTAACCTGCTTTGTGCCCTTAATGTCGGACTCGACAATAGTATAAAGCTTGATGAAGGTGTCATTGTCGAAGATCTGATTCTCCCTCTGTTTGTCAATATCGCACTTTTCATACTTGTTGCAAATGGTGTCCACCCGTGTGAGAATATCGATGATGCTCATCTTCACAATGATCAAATATGATGTGCTCGATGCCTAGTGTTTTAGATCTTTATTTTCCATCTGAATTCCTTCCCCGAGATGGAAGCAAGGATTCTAACTAAAAGCCTTGATTTCAAACATCTTGCAATCAATCTTAATTGAAGGATTGATTAAACAAATTTGACTAAACAACTAGATGTAGATTGCTAGACTGTCACCATTCAAAATTTGTGAGTGGCCCAACTTGGAAGTAAAATTGAGCTGGTTCAAATTTCAACTCTGTGTGGAATTAGTAGTGGTTTATAGGAATTTGACATGGTAGGTTGAATAAAGTTGTGGTAGTCCACCCTTAAGAATTTTTTGTGTTCATTTATGGACTCACAAATTTGGCACCATTTATGTGATCTCCAAAAACAATGTAATGTCATCTTAGTATTGTTTCTAGTGTTTTTAGAAATGAAGAGAAATTCATGTGACATCGAAAAACACACGATGTAATGTCATCTTAGTATGATTTCTAATGTTGTTAGAAATGAAGAGAAATTAATGGTGTGGACATTTAACATGTCATTATGCTATGATGTGATTAGTGTTGGGTTAATTTATCTTTCATCTATACCTTTTTCCTTATGACTTTTTCATTATTGTGGTTGATGTGTGTAACTATAGCCTCATTATTTTCTTTTCAAGTTTGAGTTGACTAGGTTATTTTAATCTGTGATGAATGAATAAATTGAATGTCTAACTTTTATTTCCTTATGTGAGAGTATTATCAAATACAACATTTAGTGTTCCCCTTGCATGGAAATCCATTCTCGTCTATGTGGTGGTTAGGTTATTCATTTGCTTGAGATTCGTAAACTACGCTTGAGGAACTCCAACTGAACACCTCATATGTCTTCTTCAAGGTCCAACATAGGGACATTAAGCACCTAGACCTATACTGAATGGGCCCTTTCCTTTGTAGAGTGGGAAGTCCTTTACTCGTTACTTTTCTTGTCCCTACATTTTTCACTAAATATTATGCTCGATTCTAAGTGTAGGCCTTTGCCTTGATCTTCACTAAGCACAATGTTTCATCTTGTCATTGAGCACATTCACCAAGTAAAGCCGCTTTGCTCACTAGGTCTACACTTGGGAAAATTTCTTTCCTTTAATTCTCTTTTCTTGATAATGCACCTTTCTTTTCTTAGTGATATTGTACTTAACTAGAATTATCTTGTCATTATGCAATGAAATGCACAATAGGATGATAGATGTGGTTGAGATACTCCATCACATGCAATATATTGCACACTGATGCAGAGATGAAATAAGCATTTTTGGTCCATTTATTGAGTAGGATGATGTGTTAGTGCTTGAATTGTCTCCTACATTTTAAAGCCCTGATTTTAACAAGATTCATTGTCCATTGGTCTTTTACCCGATAACAACGCACGAAAAGAAGGAACCTTCAATGACCTTTGACTTTGTTAGTGTCAATGGACCCTAAAGTGGTATCAATTTCTTCTGATGTTAAAATCCTTAATGGCAAAGCAAAATGAATGAGTCCTTTGCCCCCATATCTATGGTGAAATCCCCTAGGTTCAAGTAAATCATAGACAAAGGTGTGAGCCCCAAGAAAGTGTTTGAAGAAAAATAGAGGAAAGTGGTAAGTATAAGGCATGAAGCAAAGGTTATGTGTTTAGTGTCCTTACTCACCAAGTACACAAAGTGTGTGCTTAGTGGGTGAGGAAGCATGGGTTGTTGAGTACATAGATTATCGAGTTCCAGGCAAGGGGAAGACAAACACTAAGCAAAAGATGACAACGAGAGGTAGAAATTAATTATCCCACTAAGCAAAGAGTTCATTGTGTTGAGAAATCCAAAGAGTGGCAAGTTAATTGATTTCTCTTATTATGACATTATCTTGTGATGTTTAATTATTATTATTCTTTCGTTTGATTTATCTTTTCCTTATCATCAAGACTAATGCCAAGCAACAAATAGAAGAGGGCACAAGATGTAGGCACACAGCCACAAAACCCCACTCTAGGAGGAAACCCGGTCAAAATTCTTTCTCCAGTTGATTCAAAAACATGATGAGATGACCAAGACCCTCATGACCTAGACCAAACACTACCTCCATCCATCAAGTCAACCTTGTCATGTCATATGGTAGTCTAATCATTCTTCATTCTTATAGCAGTCAACCTTCTTCATCCTTCGTTCCCACTTCAGTCAAATCTTGGTCCTTTAGTCTTGTGGTGACAACATGAACTTGGATCTTTGCAATTGCACCAGACTTGCATCACTAGCACTGAACTTGTATCACTACAATAGCACCGAGTACTGAACTTCTCCATTACAATAGCACCGAACTTCTTTATTTTCATATCACTAGACTTCTTCACTGTGATATCACCGAATTTCTTCACTGTGATATTATCGAACTTCCTCACTGTGATATCACTGAACTTAATTTCTAAAGATGATCCGAATTTACTTACTATGATTTGCACCGAAATAATTCATGTGATATATGTAATCACTTCTTGTTGGAAAATGTAACTAGGTTTGGTCTTCATTAAATGTATTTGAGTCACCTTGTAATATACTTGTCAAAAGAATAAAGATTTTATTATTATTATTATTGTTGTTGTTGTTGTGACTTATTAAAGCATGGGTTTCATGCTTGCATCACCATGTTTTAGGTCAAAGTCTCCATTGAGGACTTCTAGAATTTATTTAGAGTCAATAGAGTCATTGTACTTTTAAAGAGACCCTTCTTAGGCTTTTGAATCATGTAAAAAGGTTTAGTATTGAGCCAAATATAATTTATGTACTCCACATCAAGTCAACCTAATGACATCAATTCGACCTCCCTTGAAGCCTATAAATAGAAGCATGTCGAATTCATTTGGAGGATCTCACCTAAAGCAAGTTCAATATCTCTAAGGAAGTTGGGAAGTGTGAAGTACGAAGCCGGGAAGCCAAAGGAAGTGCGAGTTGGTTGGAGTCTAAAGAGAATAAGAAAAATGATATTTTGGTGCCTCTATCTCTTTGTTTTGTGCCCTAGTTTAGGAGATTGAATTTTTTCAAAGTTTCACTGATGCTGGAAGCTACTACATAGTAGAAATTGCTAGAAGAGAGGTCGAAGATTTGGGAAGATGACTTGGTGTGGAGGGAAGGTCTGGTCTTTTTCTAGGGTGAAGAATCTCAAAGAATACTATTGAAAGGGAGAGAATTTTGACTAGGTTTTCCCCTCGAGGGGGGTTTTTCCCTGGCATAGTACCTATATCTGGTGTCCATTGTTTTATGTGCTTTCGCTTTGGTAATTGCTCAATGAACTAAAGAAAGAAGATATAAGGAAACGTAATAACAAATCAAGAACATCACAAGTAATTATCAAGTATAAGAAAATATTTCTGCCTTTTTGATTTTCAACACTTCAGAGGTCTCATGCAATCTCATTTCTGAAATTAATCTGAGCTACGTCATTGTAATAACACTAAAAAACTTGTATGAAATTCTTATCCGAACTTGTCTTCTTGTATTTTGGGCGAAGTCTTTATGCTTGTATATATAGTTGTCTGTCCATCGTAAATGAGCCGACATGAGTTCTTGAATAGAAGTGTCTCTATATTAGGCCGACATGAGTTCATTGAGGGAAGCTGACTTGATGATGAGGCTGACAACAAGGAGACTTTGATGGAGGAGTCTTTGACCAAACAAGCTTTGACTTTTTTACTCAAGTAAGCAATCCTAAAGCCTACAATGGAGGCTTGACCTATAACAATTGACCCAAGCATGAAACACATGCTTTAATAAGTTAGTTAAATTAATAATAATTTTTTTGCTTTGTTTTGACAAATATTACATTTTGACCCAAGTACAATTTATGAAGATTGATCCTAGTTACATTCTTCAACACTCTCTCTTAACTAGGGAGGTATTCATATTTAAATATAACCGTAGAGGTACATGGAAGATCTAAAAACACATAACCAGGGCAATCTATCCAAGGCCTCTCAACAGTTTAGGCATTGCAATGCCAGGAACTAGATTCCTGACCAGAGGAATCTATCCGAGTGGGACTAAGATGGACTCAAGCTTTCAGCCTTTCCAGGTACCATCAGGCTTACCTGCTAACCATCAACCCAGGGATCTAGGTGTGTATCTGAGGTGAGAGCTCTATGACCAACACCACCTCCCAACTTCAGGAACTAGACATCAACACAAAGTGCTAGCCAGATGTCTTCTTAGGCAATGTCTTAATCACAAAGCCTCAACTTCCAGATTATTCCAATAGGTAACAAATCCTTCCAAATCTCTCCCAATCAAACTGATTGACAACTCTAAGCATGTCAAAACTTGCTATCAAATTTTCGAGAGATTTACTTGTACAAACACAACCCCAATCAGTAACAAACTTTCAAATGTTATTAAACATATACAAACCTCTGGGGTCTTCTAGACAACTAGATGTTGCTTTTCAACTTTGCATGGTAGGACTTGGAGCTTTCCCAATGAATCTTGATAGAAGATTCCTCATCCATGCAACTTCCTTTGCTACTTCTCATGCAGTAACATATTTCATAAATCGATCTAGCTTTTCTTAACTCAACAACCCTTCAAAAATACATTCTCCAATTTCCCTCTCTCACTCATGGCTTTCACCAAAACTTATGGTTGTTAGTCCTAGTCTAGTGCATGTCACATGAAGTAGAGAACCATATTTGTTACTCCCTCTTAATCAGAGAGGATCTAATCGTTTTTGTACAAGGAATATTCTCAACCATCCTCTTATCCTAGGGAAATTCCTTTCACCCGTGCTCCTTCTCAATCTAGGGAGATTTCTTTCATTCAAGCTCCCTCTTAACTTAGGTAGTTCTACTTCTTCTTTACGACATCGGAGATTCTTTCGTGGCTTCCATCTTTCTCAATAGAGTTATCATGAGCATTCATATCATGCTTATCACATCAATCTTTCCTTACGAACATCTTCACGATCTTGAAGATCACGTACATGCACAACTTAAATAGCAAGTACAACCAAATTTGTAGAAGCATGAAGTTAACCACATGAAAATCACGGAAGCATTTAACTTTATATATCAGATGCCCAAACTTACAAACAAGAGACACATACTCTTCAACATCTTGCTAGGGACTTTGTCATAAACCCTAGACTACTTCATCAAGGCTTATTTCATAACAACTTTCATTTCATCTAGGGTTTCAATGTTTCTTCCAAAGGTGTGACATACCCTACTACAACATATAGCAAACCTTAGAATCAATTCAAACAAATATAGATCTACAAAGTATCTAACAACTTTCAGAATTTATATGTTCGACTTCCCACTATACCAACCCTAGATTTCATACATGAGATTTCATAGCTCAATCGATAACATGACTAGCTTCCACTAGGGTTTGTTGCAAACCCTAGATTTTCTCAATCAAACATCAACCACAATTAAAATTCAAATTTACACATCTTAGATTATCACATTGTCATCATACATCAAATATTTTCACTTCTACTAAGGTTTAACTCCAAAACCAAGGATTTCACAAATACTATCATCCTAGAGAAACAAACTTTGACTAGGGCTTAGTTCCAAACCCTAGGACTCATGACCATCGACAAACATGGCAACTCATATATCTAGGACTCCATCATCATGCATAGGCATTTCATATCATTTATTAGTCAAACCCACTTTACAAATATCAATAAGGGTTAGACATATAACAAACTTGATCAGATTAGGGTTTGATCGGACAAACACACACATGCTAAGGATTTCATTTTTAAGACATTATAAGGGTCTTGCTTATACACTCTAGCAAACCCTATTGATCTAGGGTTTTAATACAAAACAAACCCTAAATTACCAATACTTCAAAGGTTCGGGATTTCAGACATTATCATTCAACCCTAACAAGTTAGGGTTTCCATAACCATACCAAAACCCCAAGCATGACATCATCCAAGCATTAGTCAGTTACTTTAGAATTCATCAAAACATAAGATATTTTCTAACCCTAAGCAGATTAGGGTTTCACACATAATCATCGACATACCCTTAAGTGAGGGTTTTTACAATGAACCTTTCTAGGGTTCCATAAGAGAAATTAGAGATATGAGGAGGGTAGATTTATCTAATGATGAATCACCCAATCAAGAATCTTTATGATTCAAGGAAGCTAGACAAAAAGATGTTAGTGATACAAATTTCAAAATAATATGAATGTACCTTTTATATTAAAAAGTTTTATAAGATGTATGGTCTAAGACTTACCTGGAGATGTTCCTTGACAAACCTTGTAAGGATTCCTTGAAGTGTTCTCTTTGTATTAAGCCATGATCTTTTATACTTGTAATTCATACATTGAAGCAAAACATGTGATACCAAGAACATGATTTAATTTTTCAAGTTAGATCTTCTACGTAACCATGGAGGATGAAATCATATGATATCGAAGATCAAGTTAATCATTCTTTTAATCAACGTTAGGACATTTACTTGACATCCTAGATTACTTGTAAACCCTAGAAGATAAGGATTAGGGTTCTAATATGTATGTTATCTAAGGATTACAATTTTTACCCTAGACTAGCTACAAACAAGGATTATATGAATCATTTAAGATTAGAGATATGAAAAATCTAAAAGGTTATGAATATACGTACCTCTGATTAGATAGCTTATTAGACTAGTTGCAATGAAAATACTTGATTTCTTTAAGTTGGTTCCTTGTACTCATACTATCATCTCAGATCCTCAAAGAGTGCTTTCTTTACGTTGGTTCCTTTCATAGTCTTCAAATGAATGCTTTAGATCTCAGATAATAGTGCTCAAAGTTTTTGACCAGACTTGGATCACTTCATAGAAGTCATTTGAACTTCAAACTGTTCTTTAAGTGTAGGAGGATTGTTGTTGTTCTAGTAGTATGATGGTGATAATGATGAGCTCTTGCTCAATCCTTAAATGATGAACTTCTATCTGTAGTGAAGGTTCCCTCAAATTATTTAACTAAGGAGGCCTTAGACATTTGTTTGTCTTGGATGCTTCAATCTATTCTTGATAATGAGTTCGATCTCAGACAGCGACTTTTCTTCAATTCCAAAACCTTCTTACCAATAAGGTGATTTTCAACCTTCTTTCACCATAGCTTTGGTACCATGTTGAGAAATCCAAAGAGTGGCAAGTTAATCAATTTCTCTTATTATGAAATTATCTTGTGATGTTTCATTATTATTATTCTTTCCTTCAATTTATCTTTTCCTTATCATTAAGACTAATGCTAAGCAACAAATCAAAGAGGACACAAGATGTAGGCACGCAGCCAGGGCAAAAACCCACTATAGGGGAAAACCTGGTCAAAATTCTTTTTTCAGTAGATTCAAAAACATGATGAGCTAACCAAGACCCTCATAACCTAGACCAAAGACTACCTCCATCCATCAAGTCAACCTTGTCATGTCATATGGTAGTCTAATCATTCTTCATTCCTATAGCAGTGAGCCTTCTTCACACTTCGTTTCCACTTTAGTTGAATCTTGGTCCTTTAGTCCTGTGGTGACAGCGTGAACTTAGATCTCTGCAGTTGTACTAGACTTGCATTACTAGCACTGAACTTATATCACTGCAATAGCACCGAGCACCGAACTTCTTCATTTTAATAGCACCAAACTTCTTTACTGTGATATCACCAAACTTAATTTTTGATGATGATCCGAATTTACTTACTGTGATTTGCACTGAAATAATTCCTGTGATATCCATACTTACTTCAGAGGTCTCACAAAATTTCCTTTCTGAAATTAATCTGAGCTACTTCATTGTAATAACATCGAAAAACTTCTCTCTAAAATTCTTATCCGAATTTGTCCTCTTGGATTCTGAGAGAAGTCTTTATGCTTGTATATATAGTTGTTTGTCCATCATAAATGAGCCAACATGAGTTCTTGAATAGAAGTATCTCTATATTATGCCAACATGAGTTCATTGAGGGAAGCTGACTTGATGATGAGACCGACAGCAAGGAGACTTTGACCAAACAAACTTTGAATTTTTGACTCAAGTAAACAATCCTAAAGCCTACAATGGAGGCTTGACCTATAACAATTGACCCAAGCATTAAGCCCATGCTTTAATAAGTCAATTAATTTAATAATAAAATTTGTTTTGCTTTCTTTTGATAAATATTACATTTTGTCTCAAGTATAATTTATGAAGACCGATCCTAGTTACATTCTTCAACACATTGCTCATGGCTATTGCTTAACAACAAATAGGTGGCTTGTGCTCGACAAATTAAAGAACGATGCAAGATTTAATGCAACATAAACAAGCAAGTTAGGTAGTCTAATTAAAATTTATGAGCTCCATCACTATTGAGCATGCATGTTTGTCAAAGGAGAAGTGGCTAAGTATGCCATTGATTGAAGCTCCCATGATGCTTTATTTATTTCAAAAAAGGCCATGGAGGAGGGTTAAAAAGCTAAATGAAAGACCCCAAAAGTCATGATAGTCAAACAAAAAGAAAGGTCATTGATTGAAGATCAAAGTAAGAGGAAATTATAGTGAGCATTCAACAAGTAAATGCATAAAATGGATAAATCAATCATAGAGTGGGGGAAATGCAATCTTTGAGCACACACCAGAAAAAGGAAAATATATAATGTGTTTAAGTACATGAATGTCGGGCAAAGGGGCATATAGTTGGTGGTCATTTTCTCAGCAAAAAGGGTGTTGAGGTCTCATTCCACTGCATTGAGGAAAGGAACTCCACATCAACAAAGAAGACATTGTTGGTTTTCCTAAAAAAGTGGAAGGGCCACAAAGGACAGGAATGGGAAAAAGGAAACCAGGTAAAGTTCCACTTGCTCGATGACCCTATGTTGAATGAATAAGAAACAATGGGTATCATTCAAGCCCTGAGCAAAATGAAAGACTAATCCCCTAGAAAGAGGAGAACTCATGTATCTTGCAAAAAAGGGACATGAGAACAAAGTGCATGTTGTGGGTAAGGTGGTGTTAGACAAGTGTAGGAATGTGTGGATGTTTGATTCCATTAAATCAATGATGCTCATAGAAGCAAGTTGAGACAATGGAGGGACATAGGCAACCCCACTAGTACATATGTGGACCAACCAACCACTGTCATATAACACTAAGGCCCATGTCTTGAAAGTGCATGTTGGCACATTTTTTCCGTCTTAATTTAAATGGATAAAGCAAGGCTCCTTGATCCAATCCCCTTCATTGGAAGGAGTGCAAGGGACCAAGTGAGCACAACCTAAGACAATCATTTATATGTCTCATATGCTCAAGATGTCTAACAATGTGCCCATGACTACTATAATCTAAATGAAAAGGGGGATCTCACTGAATATTGACAGTCGAACAAGAAGTTCCATAGCCTTTCTGCTTCCCATCTTTGGACAACAATGTGATGAATATTTTCAAAAACAGTAGTTGGACTTCTACAAATGCTCCAAAGTCCTACCAAAACCCTTGTTATACCATCCAACGCAATTCCTCTACTCGAAATCTCAGGTACTAACCCTTAAAATACTAACCCTAATCTGGCCTTATTAACCCTTAAATCGCTAAAATCTTAACCACTTACACCTTGTATCCCTAAACCTTAAACCCCTTAACCCCTAAACCCTAGTTAAAATCTACATCTTATGTCTACTTCTTTTCTTAACTTACTCTAAATTTATTGTGTACATAGAATATATCCATAACGAAAAAATAATACATTAATCTTCTTTTACATTTAACATATAAGCATTTACAAAAACAATTTGCAATATAAAGAAATATAATGAATAACTTATCAAGGGATGATATTCATGCCCGCCTTCAAGGTGTCCATACTTTCTACAATGTCTTTTAGTTGTTTTTGTTAGAACTCTTTTCATTTATAGCTCATGCATTCTTTACAAGGGCAATAACATTTTTTATCACCCAAAGCCTCCAATGTAGATCTCATGTCTCATTGTCCTCTTGGAGGAATGTTATGTGACATTTTTCCTTACGAAACTTTCAATGATGTTTATCTTAAAAAATAAACCTCAATAGTGTTTAACTATTTGTAATGCAACTATTGTAATATGACCAAAAAATAACCATTTCATTGGACTTTCGACAGTCATTGACCAAGAGACGTTGTCTAACTGGAAAAATATTGACTTTGTCAAACGTCGGTATTTCGATAAATAGATAATTGACCTGTTCAAACTTTGATATTTGACAAACATTCAATGTTGTCCCATATCTGAAGAACAAAATTATCGTCGAATATTTGACTAACATATTGTTAGATATCTGACAATAATTGTGTTTATTGGATATCCAACAAACATTGGGGCCTTTTTTTTTAAATATATAAAAAATATTTGCAAATAAAATTTGACATTATGACCAAACTATCGGAGTACGACATCATATTTTCCACCCATATGTAATAATGGGGTGTAGGGGTTAGGGGTTAAGGGTCACAGGTTAAGAGGATAAGGCGTCAGGGCTTAGGGGTTAGTGGCTTAAGGTTTAATGGGTCAAGGGGTTTATGGGTTATGAATTACGAGTGTAGGGGTTAAGGTATTATGGCTTCGGGGTTAAGGGGATAGGGAATTTAGTGGTTATGGGCTAAGGGCTTATGGGTTGTGATAATGGGGCTCCTAATCTCCTTATCACCACTATTGGGGGTTCCCCTTTCAATTGCCCTCATTTCCTTCCCTCAGGGCCCTTAGACCATATGAAATTAGGTCCTAAGCGACCTTCTCATCCTCTAATGCTAGGATTATAGATCTTACTAAACCATGTTGGACCTCCCCTTGCCCCATTCAATACACAACAAGATCCTCCTCCCACCTTTTTGGTCATAACATTTAATTTCTCCTAATGTTATGAACCCCCAAATTTGGTCCCAATGCCCCTACAACTACACCCTTGGGCCCCCTTGGCTAAGGGCTTAAATGCATTAGGGTTTGTGGATTGTGATAAGGGAGCCCCTAATCCCCTTATCAAAACTATTGGGGGTTCGCAAATCAACTTCAATTGCATGATACAAGAGAGAAATTGAGAGAAAAATACAATGAACTTGGAAAATTGAAAGCAATTGTTGAAGAATTAATGGAATGAAAAGCTACCATGGAGGTGGGGAAATAAAATGGAGTTAATCCAAAACCATCCAACAATGTAAGAATTACATGTGTATACTATTTAATTATTTATATGTGTTTGACCTATGTTTGACAATAAGGTTGAGTTTGACCTTATGTTTTCTCCTCTCAATGTATCTTCTAGCCCCACATATGTTGAGAGTATGGTGTAATTTTTTTTAGAAGCAAGCCTTTCCTAAAGAATAAGGCAATATTCTCACTAGATGCATAAGGGAGATCCAATTGTAAGATGACCTTGGTCAGCTTTGCATTCAAGGCACAAAAAAGGGGGGTCAAAAATGGATGAACCTAGATATAGATAGCTTGAAGATTGCACCATTAATGTAGTTGAGGACTACTTGTGTCAGTTTTGAATAGAATTGGAGCAAACTTGGGGAATTTGAATGTTGTTTTGAGCATGTTATGGACAAAACCTTTGAGAAATATTGTAGACTTGTATGGGACTATTTCCCATACATTTGGTAAGAGAATGGACTAGTGTTGAAGGATGATCACAACTAAAGGGACATCCTTATATCCTCTTTTTCTTTTTCTTGGACATGAATTATGTTTGGTTCATGCATGGAGATGAACCTTACTTTATTCCTATGAACTTAGATGCATTTGTGGACATTAGACCGTATTGTTTCCCTTTGAAAGAAAATACGTGGAGGATATTTGGGGGAAATGTGATTGTCCATAAAATGTAGATCATATTTGGGGACCTTGTGGCTCATTTCCTTGGACGTCCTTGGAGGTCTTGTTTGGAAGTGTTTGCGGACAAAAACCTAATATGACTAAGAAGATTAGTGTTGGATCACCTATGGTTTGGGAGAAAGGTTTAGGGGTTCTAGGAGTTAAGGGGTTTAGGAGTCAAGGGTTAAGGGTATGGGGTAAAGGGTTAGGGGGTTGAAGGCCATGGGGTTGAGGTCTAGGGGGGTTAGGGATTAGATGTTAATAGCTTAGTGGTTAAGGGTTAAGCATCAAGGACTTAGGGGTCAAGGGATTTATGGGTTAAGCGCTTAAGGGTTACGAGATTTCGGTGTTAGCAGGTTAGGGGTTAAGGGATGTAGAGGTTAGGGGTTAAGGGTTCAGGTTTAAGAGGATAAGGGCTTAGAGCTTAGGGGGTTCAGGTATTCTAAGTTAGCATTAGGGGTTAAGGGGTTAATGGGCTATGAGTTATGAGTGTAGGGGCTAAGGAATTATGACTTTGGGGTTAAGGGGATAGGGGTTTTAGTCGTTATGGGTTAAGGGCTTATGGGTTGTGATAATGGGGCCCCTGATCCCTTTATCAAAACTCTTTGGGATTCCCCTGTCAATTTCTCTTGTTGCCTTCCCTCTAGCCCCCCTAGCCCCCATGCCATGAGATCCTAAGGCCCCTTCTCATTCTCTAATGCTAGGATTATAGACCTCAATAAACCATGCTTGAACCTTCTCACTTCTACCCATCCATGCTATCCTTATGGTCCCTTCCCTTGTTCGATATACCAAAAGATCCCCCTCCCCCAAAATTCGTGAGAATTGAGCATTTGGAGGTGGTAATTTAACAACCACCTCCAAAAGTTTAATTCTAGTGCCTTTTGGGTTGGGGGGGGAGAGGGGTTGTCCAAAATTGCCTTCAAAAGTTACATTGTTGTGACTTTTAAGGATCGTTTAGCGATTCTAAGTAGGGGTTTGGGGTTAAGGGGTTAGTGGCTTAGGGTTTAGGGGATCAAGGGGTTAATGGGTTATGAGTTATGAGTGTAGGGTTTAAGCGATTATTGTTTTGTGGGTAAGGGGATAGGGAATTTAGTGGTTATGGGTTGTGATAATGGGGCCCCTGATCCCCTTATCTGAACTATTGGGGGTTCCCCTATCAATTGCTCTCATTGCCTTCCCTCTAGGCCCTCTAGCCCCCTATACCATGAGGTCCTAAGGCCCATTTTCATTCTTTAATGCTAGGATTATAGATCCTAGTAAACCATGCTCAGACCTCTCACTTCTACCCATACATGCTACCCTTATGTCCCCTTTTCTCGTTCAAAACACCAAAAGGCCCCCTTCCACCAAAATTCATGAGAATTGAACATTTGGAGGTGGTCATTTAACAACCACCTCTAAAAGTTTAATTCTAACGACTTTTTTTTTGTGGGGGGGG
>APFE030569928.1:169658-180209 GCA_000404065.3 Pinus taeda
GGGGGGGCGGGTTGTCCAAAATTGCCTCCAAAAGTTATATTGTCATGACTTTTAAGGGGGATGTCAAAAAACTCACCTTAAAAGTCACAAGAATTGAACTTTCGGAGGCATTTTTGGGCAACCCCCCCAAAAAAAGTCATGAGAATTGAACTTTTAGAGACAATTGTTAAATCACTGCCTCCAAATGTTCAATTCTCGTGACTTTTTTTCTGGGGGGGTTCAAAAATTGCCTCCAAAAGTCAAATGCTCGTGACTTTTCAATTTCCATGACTTTCTGAGCGGGTTTTCAAAAAAATTGCCATGAAAAATATATTTAGGGGCATTAATTTAAAAATCCCCTCCAAAAGTCATGAGAAAAAACTTTTAGAGGTGGCTGTTAGAAACCCCCCCGAAATAGTTCAAATTTTCATGACTTTAAGGGGGTTTTAAATTACCGCCCCGAAATCCATAAAACCACTTTTAGAGGCGATTTTGGCAAGACCACTGCAAGCCAAACCACCACCCCTAAAGACATTTTTTGTAGTAGTGTAGGTGTCAATACGTGCCAAGTGCCAAGTGTTAGTGCATCCTAAGTGCCAAATCTTCCTATGTTACTTCTCTCCTACTTTCCAATAATTGATCTCAAATAACTTTAATCTCAAACCATGCCAAAGCATGCCTAGGCATCTCAACGCATGCCAAGCATGCTAAGACTTTCCAAGTGCTAACATGTGCCAAATGCCTATGTGTGTCAAGGAGTGTTATGCATGCTATGGAGTGGCAAGGCATGTTGAAGAGTGCTAAGGTGTGCCAGAGAGTGCCAATGCATACCAAGGAATGTTAGGGAGTACTAGGGCAACAAAAGGGAGCACTAGGTCAAACTGCATGGAAATGAATGAATATGAGGGTGTTCCAGGGAGTGTCAACAAGTGTTAGGTGTGCTAAGGAGGGAGTGACAAGGTATGCTAGGAAAAACCAGGGCATGTCAAGGAGTGCCAGAGTGTGCTAGGGAGTTCCAGGGTGTGCTAACATCTGCGAAATTGTGCTAAGGCATGCCAGAATGTGCAAGGTGCCAGGGTGTGCCAAAATGTGTCAAGGAGCATCCAGGCAACAAAAGGGAGAACCAAGATAAAATGCAAGGAAATGAACATATAAGAGGGTTAACAAGTTAGGACTCTACCTTTTTCAAAAGAGGCATGCTAGGCACACTCCAATTCATCCCAAGTGCCAATATGTTCCAAGTGCTAATGTATGTCGATGCATCCCAAGGTGTTTTGGGGCATGTTAGGGACTACAGGCATGCCAACACATGCTAGGGGAGTGCTATGTTATCCTAGGGCATGCCAACATGTTCTTGGGTGTCCTAATCATGGAAAGATGTTCTAGGTACAAATATGTTCCAAGACATGTGAAGTGCCAAGGAATGTTAGTGTGTGCCAAAGCATGTCAAGGTGTGTCAAGAGTGTTGAGAGTGTTAGGTCTCTCTCATTAATAGAATTGACTAAACTTTATTATGTATTAAATAATATGGTTCCTACACACACTAGTGGAACTTCATCTAAAGGGAATTTGCTAGATAATAAACCTAACAAAGATGAATAATGTGTTGACTTATTGGAAAACTATATTTTCATTACTTGAGGGAAATGATACACACTAATTACTTCTTAACCAATTGAGTGACTCTAACCACTATGACCTTGGACACATAATGAAAAAGACTCCATAAGAATGGTCTTAAATTGTTATCTTTTGACAAAAAATAAAGCAAGATTCACATAGCATCATCAGAAACTCATTGGAATGATCAATAATGACGAACATTTTTTGACCATCACCAAAAGTAACCAAAAAGAGTGTCAGCAAGGGCCAATAAAAGATTGTCACTAAAGTGTCACCAAAGAGAGAATTAGTGATGGGCCTTTAACAACACTCACCAAAAGTGTCATTAAAAATGGCTTTGGTGACAAACCTTAAAGCACTGTCATTATATGCACTTACAACAATGCCTTTTTAAGGAATGGCTTTGGTGACAAACCTTAAATGACCGTCACTATATGCACTTACAACAATGGCTTTTTAAGGATCGTCACCATATGCAACACTGGTGATGAACCTTAAAGGTCTGTCATAGGCATGACCTTCACCAATGACCTTTTTGTTGTTGTAGTGAAGCTACGGAAGGAAGTTGTGCAAGCTTGTGGAACGAAGTATTACCGAGGGTGGTACACCGTGGGGTATTTGTGTATTGAGGTTGTGTGTAGGTTGAAGGGCCGCAACTTGGTTATTTATTGGGTTTGGTTGTGGGTTGCTAGTTGAAGGGTTGTAACTCGGTTACTGTATATTTGTATCTGTGAAGGGTTATGGCAACGAACTATTTGGATTTCCTCCCAACCGGACCAAATTTTTGTGTATTGAATATTTATCATCAGAGAGCAGTTAGGAAATTGTTTTGGGAGTCCCCCCTCTGATTTACATAAGTGTTATTTATGTACATGATTCATGTTGCTTATGATTGAATGTGATTATTGCTGAGCTTAATTTAATTGAAGTAAACTATAGTTGAAGTTAAGTTTTGAAGTGTCTATTGTTGTGAGATTTGATTGAACACTAATTTCTCAAGTATGAGATATCTGTCTCGGTATAGGGTACATGGGCTAGAGGCATGGTATGAGAATTAGTAAACTCAAGTTGGTTTTGCCATTGAGGAGAAAGTGCCCTAGTGCTAAACACCTTAGGGGACTCAGGAAGCTCGTAGCTCAGAGGTGCACCCTGGTGGCGTGACACCCATATTTTGAGACTAGACATTGGCTTACTTGAGGGAAGTTATTTCTAGGAGGGAAACCTCACCATGTTTTGAGGCTTATACCATGCCTTTGGGAGGGATTTTGAACCTCTTGATCCTAAAATATTTCATCCTTTGGGAGACCACCCTCTATCTTCGATGGTTTTGTTTACATTTAGCATTCCTTTCTTATTGTCTTAGTCTCCTTTACCTTGTGGATGTCAAGTAGAAATTTTCTAGGCTAAGGAGGTGGTGTTGCATTTGCCTCTACTTGAGCCAACCCAAAAATATTATCAGTGGAGGTATATGGCTTGCTTGGGCAATGAGATTACCATGTTTGAAATTTTTTGCATGCAATAGTAGTCTCCCACTTTTGAATCATTCATGTCAATGGCGGGAATTAGTCTTTTCCATTTGTTTCCTTTTGCCTCTCTCTCTATATCTTCTCGTTTTGTCAACTCTATTTTTGGTCACCTCACTAGCGATTGACTCCCTCTAAGTCATTGTCATGTTTAGGGCCCAACTTGAGATACCACTTCCTAGATGGTTCTAGTCAACATGCTCCTTCCTCCTTGGTACTTCCTTGGAATGTTGGTTTTGGTTGTTGCATCTTGTAGACTACAACTATGGGATTGCTTATTCATTTATCCAACACATCCTTCCTCTAATCTTTTACTCCTTGACTTAGCTAGTACCACCCTAGTGTCGCAACCAATTTTCTCTCAGACTATATTGACCTTTTTCTATTGTTTTCATTCTTCTTTTCTCATTCTCTCAACATCTACATACTCATGTTGGATATTTTTATCTTCACTATTACGTCACTAGCTCATCACGACTCATACCTTTTCTTGTTTTGTGCTAGCATTGTCTCATGTAGCCTTTGCTTTTTCCTCTCGAAATTCCCTTTTTATCATGCTAGAGCTATCATGGTGATCGTATTTCCAAATCTTTCCTTCATTGGTGCTTCACCAGTGTTCATATCTCTTGCACCCTAGGTAGCTACACGTGGCCATAGCTATCTCGTAGTTTCATAGCTATTTATGAACTTTGCCATTGTAGATGCCTTTTAAATTTCCATCTATTTTGCAACTGACGAGGTCGCTTGGATGATTATTAGGATATATTCTTACCTTGGAAACCCCTCTTTTGGACTTATGAACACTTTTGGAGTTGTCCGCCTATTTAGCCCCTTTTCACTCCACACATGTGGACGTCTGAACAGTGGTTTCATAGCTATTTCATGAGCTTTTCCACTGTAGATGCCCTTTATTTCCATCTATTTTGCAACTGACGAGGTTGCTTGGATGATTATGAGAATATATTCTTACCTAACAAACCCCTCTCTTGGACTTATGAACACTTTTGGATGAGTTGTCCACCTATTTAGCTCCTTTTCACTTTACACATGTGGACATCTGAACTTCTAGGGCCAAACAGTGGCTTTGTTGAGGGAATTTCTTCTATGAGAACAATCTTACTATGTTTTGGGGCTTATCCCCAGCCTTTGGCATTTCACTATTCTTCGTATCTCTTGCACCATAGTTAGCTACATGTGGGCATAACTAGCTCTTAGCTTCATAGCTATTTCATCAACTTTGCCACTTTATATGCCCTTTATTTTTTAATTTGGAAATTTTTGCCTTTTATTTTTGATGGTGCTAAAGCAGTGTCAATACGTCCCTTGTTTTCTCGTCTCGTCTTGATTTTGTTCACCTCATGTCCTTGCTAGGGAGTCAATGTCACCTTCTGCCCACCTAAAGATAAAACTTTAACATGACCATTGTAGGATTATAAACTATTTTGGTAGCAGTGTTACCATTCTTATATCATTCGCATCCTTCAACAAACTGCAACAAGAAGACATATCTTTTGTTAAATATAAGTATAATATTTATGACTATACTTCTTTGGTTTTTATGCATTTCACCTATGCTTGCTTCTTAACACCATTCCTATCTATTTTGTTAAGCATGTACCCACCTCGTATGGATTCAACACGTTTTGGCCATGGACTCTTTGGACTGACTCTATGATTGTTCATGTGGTGTCACATTTCATAAGTCAATTTCATAAGTGGTAGTACACATATCCAAAGCCATTGGTCACATTATTCAATGCACATTTGGGCAACTTTTGCATGCATGGGCATCCTTATTACATGCTAGATGCTCAACTAGTGTCAATACCTCCCTTTTTTTTCATATTGATTTTGTTCACCTTCCATCCTTGCTAGGTAGCCGATGTCACCTTATCTCCTAGAGGTAAAACTATAACATAATCATGGCAGGATTGTATCTTATTTTGGTATTGAGATTACCATGTTCACATCTTTCACATCCTTTGGCAAGCTCGCATCAAGACATCTTTTTTGTTCAGTGAATTATAATTATCGTAATTATAACTATTCTTCCTTGGTTTTTCGCATTTCATTTATGCTTCTTTCTTTACACTACTCTTATCTACTTTTTTCAACATAGAACCCCCTTTTATATATTCAACACATTTTGTCTTGGAAATTTTGCAAATGATTCAATGATATTGTTCATGTGACATCACATTTCATGGGGTAATTTCATAGTTGACATGATAGTACACATATCCCAAGGCGTTGGTCACATCATTCAAGACCCATTTGGGCAGATTTTGCATGTATTCACATTCTCTTTTCATTCCACATCGAATATCCTTGAATGCCCTCCTATTTGATCATCGTTCTAGCTATTTTGTATTGGATTAGAGCTCCAATCCCTTTGGAGGACACGTATACTTGCTATTGGGGAACATGTGGCTTGATTATTTTTGACTTAGAAAAGGTCATTTCATCATTTGTGGAGGTCATGTGCATGATTTTGAGGGTATATTCTTATGTTCAAAACATCTCGGACTTATGAGCTATTTTGGAGGAGCTTTCAACCTATGTTTTAAAAAACTGCCGACTTGGACCCGACTCGACTGAGCTGGTCTGAGCCAGGCGTAAAGAATGTGACTCGGTCAAGGATTCGGTTCGGTCGGTCGGGTTAATACCGAGCTGGCCGAGTTGTCTAACAACTCGGTATTAACTCGGCCGAGCTTGCTCTAACTCGGCCGAGTTAGTGACAACGGCCCATATGAAACCTGAATCAACGATTAAAAAAAAAAAAAACTTTTTTTTGGGGACTTTCAACCGGTTTTAATTTTGCCTGTTTGGTCTTTGGGGTCCATTCCCCTCTCCTAAACCCTATTTAACCCACTCAACCCCTCTCATTCTCTCACAGCCATCTCATGCATTTGAGTGAGAATTTCAGTGAGAGTTTGTGAGGAGTCGTTGAGTTTGTTTTTGGAGCAGCAGTGAGGAGTCTTGGGCAAGCATTGTAGCTGGAGTGAGGAGCTTCTTGGGCAGCCATTTGGAGCAGCATTGAGGAGTTGGTTTCTTGGAGCAAGATTGAGGAGGAAGTTTGTGCCTGGACTTTTTTTTCTTCACTTGTAAAAATTTGTTTTTGCTTATTAAATTTTATGTGCAAATCTAGAAATCCTAAAGAGTGTTTTTGTGTGAAAGAAATGAACATTGAATCAATGTTTTTTTTTTTTTCATTTTCAGATTGTTTGCTTTCATTTCCAAGTCAAAAAGTGGCACCTAGAGTGAAAGATGCTGCTTGGGCATATGTTGAAATGGTTGATAGTCAATGCATTGCAAATTTTGCCATAGGAAAATTAAGGAAGGTCCTGGGGGCATTAATAGGCTAAAACAACACTTGGCGGGGATTAGAGGCCAAATTACTCCATGTACCTCACCAGAAATTGGGGAGATTAGGAAGGATTTGTTAGCCAGCTTTGAGAAGTTTAAAGAAGATAAGGCTAGGCAAAAAGAGTTAGAACCTGAAATTGGAAGGAAGAGGAATATACAAAAAATGTTGGCTGCCAACCCCCATTTTGATTTTGAGGGTTCTTCCTCTATCCCTTGTACTGATGCATCCAACCCCTTTCGATATGTTCCTCCTTCTTTTGAGTCTATTCAAGAAAAGGGAAAGGGTAAAATGAAAAAGGGTGATATGAATATCAAAATTTATTTCACTCCCTCCTCTCCATTAGATGCACATGGTCCTCAACCTAGTAGAAGTCATTTGTAGCCCACTTTAGATGACCATTGGAAGAAATAATTGAGGGAGACTACTTGTGATTACATAGCTAGATGGTGGTATGATGCTGATATCCCCTTCAATGCTTCCCATTCACCATATTATGAGCCCATGTTTGATGTCATACATGCTGCTAGAAAAGGCTTCAAAGGCCCTACTATGCATGAGCTAAGGGGATATCGTTTGCAGAAAGAAATTGCCTCCATTAATGAGTATTTGAAAGATTTCAAGGACTCATGGGCAAGAACAGGATATACCATCATGTCAGATGGATGGACTGATCAAAGAAACCGTACCATCATAAACTTTCTTATTTTCTGCCCACAGGGAACCATGTTTCTAAAATCAGTTGATGCATCTGATAAGGTAAAATATGGAGTATTGTTGTTTCAGCTATTGGATGAGGTTGTTGAGGAGGTGGGGGTGGCTAATGTTGTTCAAGTCATCACAGATAATGCCTCTAACTATGTTCTTGCTGGTAAATTGTTAGAGGAAAAGCACAGAACCGTCTTTTGGACCCCATGTGTTGCACATTGCATAGACCTCATGCTTGAGGATATTGACAAATTAGATTGGGTCAAAAACACTGTAGATCATGCCAAAAGCATAACAAAATTTATCAACAATCATTCATGGATTTTGAGCCTTATGAGGAAACACACAAGGGGCAGGGATATTATTAGGCCTGCCATCACTAGATTTGCTACTCATTTTTTGACATTGCAATCTATGCTTTCACAACATAGAAACTTGCAAAATATTTTTTCCAATGAAGAATGGGATCAAAGCCAGTAGTCTCACAAATTGGAAGGCAAAGAATTGAAAAAGAAAGTTAATGAAGAAATATTTTGGAGAAAGGCAACAGAGATTGTGAAGCTTGCTGAGCATCTGGTTAAGGTGTTGCAGTTGGTGGATGGGGAAAGATTGGCTATGGGCTTCATTTATGAGGCTATGGATCAAGCAAAGGAGCAAGTAAAGAGGGCATACAAGGATAGAGTGGCTAAGTATGGGCCCATTTGGGCAACCATTGATGAAAGATGGAACAATCAACTCCATCACCCTATACATGCAGCTGGGTATTTTTTGAACCCACGGTATCATTATAAAGCTAAGGCGACAGGAGATTTGAAGGGGGAGGTTAGATATGGATTGATTGACTGCATTGATTGCGTGACCCCATTGGAGTGTGATCAAGTGGAGATATACTGGCAGGCCACAACCTTCAGCAGTGGCTCAGGTACCTTTGCAAAGAACCTAGAAAAGATTGCAAGGGAAGTAGATGAGCCAGGTAAACAAAGATTTCAATTTTCAAATTCTTCATACTTATTTTGTTAAATCGTTTATAATTTGAAAGTTGGATATAATTTGTAATTTTGTTGAGCTAACTCATTACACTCCTATGTTTTTTGCAGCACAATGGTGGGAGGCTTTTGGTAGCCATTGTCCTGAATTGCAGAGGTTTGCAATTCGTATTTTGAGTCAAACTTGCAGTGCTACTGGGTGTGAGTGCAATTGGTCTATCTTTGAGAGGATTCACACAAAGAAGAGAAATCGTTTGGATCAAAAACGGTTAAATGATCTAGTCTGTGTCCAATACAACCTCCGGCTCAGATGCAACCAATTGCTGAACAAAAGACCTGATTTGGATCCCATTGTGTTGGACGACATTGATCCAACATTAGATTGGGTAGTGGAGAGTCATCCAGCAGAGTTTGATTCTGATGAGGATCTTGATTTGGATTTACAGGTGGAGGCAACACTCGAACATAATGTTCAGTTGAATGCAGATCCCGCTCCACTTGTACCAGCCTCAGGGCCAGCACCAATTCCTCCAGTTGCAGGCGCTTCTTCTACGGAGCCACGACAGAAGTGCATATCTCGTCTATCTCAGGTTGCAGCTGCTACACAGCCTGCTAGTGCTACCACTTCTACAGTTGTAGCTGGAGATGATGATGAGGAGGAGCCATGGGGCCCACTGTCTGACTCTGATGATGATCTAGAGATTGATCCACGTGATCTCAGCTCCTCCGGCAGTACCCAGTGGTACTGGACCACTGGTCACAGTTTACTTTTGTTGTAGAGGCCATTTCTAGCCTCATTGGTTATGTGTTTTTGTTTTGATCTCTATATCATGATCATGTATGCATTGGACAATGCACTGGGTGCCATTTTGATATAATGGATATATTCATGAGCCTACTTTGATCATATGTTGTCTTCTATCTATATTCTAATGAGATGTGTTTGGAAACATGAATGAAAATCTTTAAAATTATGTTTTTTATATAAAAAATAAATATTTAATGTATTTTTTACAATGACTGAGTCATTGAAATCGAGCCGACTGAGTCGATACCGAGTCGCAGTCAGAGTCGGAGTCGACCCTTGGCCGAGTCAGTGTCGGAATCGGAGTTTTAAAACATTGCTTTCAACCTATTTGGCCCTTTTGATTTGCAACTAGACATTGGCTTTCTTGGGGTATGTTATTTTTTAGGAGGGCAACCTCACCCAATGTTGTTAAAAGCGCGAGCGGGATTAAATCAGCGCGGGGAATGAAGCGGAAAAAAGCGGAAAAATCGGGAAAAAAGCGGGAAAAAATCGTTTGGTACAAAAATATTCATTTTTTTTCATTTTTTTCAATTTTTTTTAATATCTAAACCATCTACAACATAAAATAAATATATTGACACATAAATATGATAAAAAAACTAATATATAAGATGTTTAATATCATTTCTAGCGCTAAAATCACACATAACATTGAATCATGTCCTGAATAGTAAGTCCTGACTCCTGAGTCCCAACTCAGCCTCAAAATATCAACAAAAAATATGATAATGTATCAGTATCTCATCATGTCATAATGTCATATACAATAAAATGAAAGTCTAGACTCTAATCCTATTGATTTCCTCTGCCCCTCTTGCGAGAAAATGCAATAGCTTTCCCTTTCCCTTTCCCACTCGATGTAGATGCTGGTGTCTGTGCTGGTGGAGAGGGCAGTGGAGTCTGATGTGCTCTACTAGCTGAAGAACTAGAAATAGGAGGTAGAGGAGGTAGACCACGTCCTCTACTGGTGGCAGTAGCCCGGGCAGGGGGTGTCACCTCCTCCTCCTGTTCCTCCTCCTCCTCCTCCTCCCCCTGCTCCTCCCCCTGCTCCTGCTCCTGCTCCTCCTCCTCCTCCCCCTCCACAACATCCTGCCCTAACCAATCTTCAGCAGCCTCCATGAGAGGCCTCTCGTCCTCGACCCTCCATGCAGCAGTGGTGTCAATCCCATCCAATGAGATGGCCTCCAAATTAGGTGTCTTCTCCAGTTGCCTCACCCACAATCGAAGATTGTAGTAGACATACACCATGTCATTAAGTCTCTGGGTCTCCAACCTGTACAAAGATCAAGAAATAATAATTAATAATTAATAAAATAATAAAAAATATTGTTTAATGAATTCAAAAATTTATTTCGAAATTTGCAATATTTTAAATGTTTAGTGTTAACCTGTTGCGCTTCTTATTGTGTATTTTTTCAAATACACTCCAGTTGCGCTCACATCCTGAGGAGCTACATGTTTGGCTGAGGATGCGAATGGCCGACTTTTGCAAAAGGGGTACCCTTTTTCCATACATTTGCCACCAGGCATCTACAACAAAATTACAAATAAAATTTTAAA